>APFE030638493.1:43822-102476 GCA_000404065.3 Pinus taeda | reverse complement strand
TTATTATTGTACCCCATAGAAGCCCACTATTGTTATTATTGTGCCCTTACATTATTATTGTTATGTCATCTATGATTATATTATGACCCCTTAGACTCCAATATATAGAAAGGAGGTCTTGTCATCTGTATCATCTAAGAATTGTTCATTTGTGTAATGTAAAGGAGGTTTCTCCCTTGAAGAGGCTGAATTATAAGGTGTTTATATTTCTTTTCTATCCTTTTGTGAGCTAGTTTCATAACAAAGTTGTCAACCAAGTAGACCTTGAAGGTCCTTGTAGGGCACATTTTCTATTAGTAAGTACAACTTGCATTATTGGGGTAAGCATCTATAGTTTGTGTTTTAAAAAAAGGTCACAAGGGACTTGCTAGAGTCTCTATAGAAGCAGTGCAATCTCCCTAGTATCTTGTATTAGATGGGGCACTTGAAACATGAAGTGCTCTTTAGTATCCACCTCCTAGAAGGAGGGGTGTCGACAAATCTTGTCCTCTTAGGGAATCTAATGATACATATCTTGACATGTAAATGGTGAGAGCATGATCTTAGTTGATGATGGGAATATTGAGCCCATGGGATTAGTGTCTTGATATGTAGTTAGACAAACAATTGACTTTTAAGTTGCAAAAAATGCTTAGCGTAAAATGCTAGCTTAGATCTAAGACATTGTGAGGGACAAAACTAGGTGATTATAATGTACTGCCATTAGATGTCCTCCTCGATTGATTCATTATTCTATGCCTTGAAAAGGAGAATTCAAGGGAAACTATAAAGTAGGGAGTCAATAAATGGAGATAATAGCAAAATGAAGGAAAAAAGTGGCCTCAAAGTCTCAATATTTCCTTCGACCAGAATGACCCAAGGAGACCAAATATTTATAGGAAAGGAATGGAGAGCTAGATATGGATCTCTCTCCCAACTCAAGGTAGAGTCTCAAAGGGCCCAAAACATAACCTGTACACCAAATTATTTTGTGGGTTGTTCCCTAGTATTAGAAATAAGTTAGAGTTTCTTCTATTTCCTCCTTGAAGCATTTAATGCAAAATTGCAAATTGGTTCCAATATCGAAGCCAAGTTACATAAGACCATTCAATTCTTTTAGATGAAGGGAATTCCGTACTCATTTTCTTTCTACTAATTACTCAGCCCAACAATATTGGGTAGAACAAAGGAGAAACCAATTAAGAAGAAATATGGCCTATCATAGGAAGCTTGCCCATTCCAATGAGGAATGTCAAACATTTAGGCGAAAGAGCTCCGAAAGGAAAAATACTTCCTTTCTAAGCATTATTGAGGGGTTGGAGACTTAGAGGTTGATGTCAAAAAGCCCAGATACATTGATCCAAACTTGATGCTAATGCCCAAAGATAGCCTTACCAGCAACAAGGAAGCTCTTTGTACATAGAATTGTTAAATCAGGCACAAACTAGCATATATGGTAATTGATAATGGCAACCAAAATAACCTTCTCTTGCTTCAATTGGGAAACAAACTCAAGTTACCAACCTCAACTCATCCCAACTCACATTAGCTTGGATGGGTCAAAGATGCACATTAGCTTGTGCTAGTCACTTGATTTCATACATGTAGATTTCACTATACATCCGATGTAGAATGAGTAGTCTCCTCTAGTCCAATAGTTTTTCAACATAAATCTTGATCAAGACTCAGTTCCCTGTAAGACCATCTCAAATTTTAGCTCTCCAAGGACATGAATAGTGAGCAGTAACATCTCCAAAACTTTGAATCTACATAGTGACAAGGCATAAAGCATACATCATCAGGACATTAGAGGTACATCATCTTTGCTTGATTTCTGTTTTTCTCAGTTGAAGGAATTGTCATCAATCGATGTTAGTGTATAGCTTCAACATTATCAATTTCTTCACTAGATAGTAGAATGACTTTATTGTAACAATTGAGATAGTGTAAGGATGGGTACACATCAGAATTGTGACATCCAAGTCACAAATCTATTTCAAGAATAGAAGTATCACATTCATTCTCATCACAAGACATTCATCCTATAAAAGGCAAAAAAAGCTAAGATATTGAACAAAATTCAAAATCCATCATGACCATTACAATCTAGTCAAGGATCTCTCCTTCAAAATTTGTACGGTTTCTGGAGTAGCACATTTTCCTCAGAAAAGAGCAGCATGCAAAAGTAGTGGTAGAAACACCTTTAGACATCATGGGTGCTGAAGATTGTGTAAGTCTACAACAGAAGCACCCTTATTCAAGATTGACTATGAATCAATAACTCTTGATCCTTAAAGCAAATATAAGGTTGAAACACCTTGTGATTCAAATCAATATTTGTTGTGGCTAGTTAGCAGAGGATTTCACAATGATGGTACTATATAGCTTGGAAATGTTTTCTGCTTAATGACAACTTTCTTCATGAACAGAGTTGTATTAACAATAGATGAATGTTAAAAATGGCTCTAAACTCTACGATTATTTTCATAATAGCATCATTGGTATGGAGAAACCTTGCATGGCTTAGATGGAAGTAATATTCAACCATGTAATCATATATTGATGTCCTACATCATATGTTCTGTTAGTTTATTAGGTAGACCACATAAGAGAGACTACCCACCCATGTGATCTGGTAATTGGAAGTTTGTTGCTTAATAAATCTTAAAAACAAGGAGCAGATTTATGAAGGCAAAATTTATGAATGTGGAACTAAATAGTAATGTCGTTGCAATTCATGAACAAGCTAAGATCGCACTTCTTGTCCTATGTTTAGATTTCATTCAATAATTGGTTAATGGGGTTGTTTGCCTATGGTGCCAAGATCACGGTCCAACAAAGGATTGAAGTCCAACTATATCCTTACAGTTCTGTTCACCAAATTTTTATATGCCAACATTGATAGCAACACTATGTATCTTTCAATCTGCATACACAACATTTTGTGAACAAACCTCTTTCATTCATGCAATATATTTACACATGTACAAGCAATATGCAAGTACATTTCAATTTCAAAGTATTGACTACCACATTGAGACTCAAAGTATTAAAATAAGGCATGATACATAAAGCAGTAAAATAAGGTAATAAATAAGGCATCAAAGTAGTAAAATTAAAGAAAAATACCCCCTCTCAAAGATTTGCAAAAAATTAACTGAAGCTTTTAAGGGTTATTTGGACTAATTATAGACCTAGCATACCATTATTATGAATTTGAGGGTAATTTCAAAAGTTTTTCCTCTCCCCTTCCATAGAATTATATCACCTTTACCTATTTCTAACAAAGTAACTTAGGAAATACCTTGTGTCCTACAAAAATGACACATGTAATGAGGGTACAGTTGTACCACCATGTTGAACTTAGGTAAACTTGTAAAATTAACATATGTTATGAATGTTAAGGGAGGTTACCTATATTATGTTCCTAATGGATCTTTGGAATGATCCTTCATTATAGGTTGGGCACCATCCATTGGAACTTGAGCACTGTGCATTGGGATGCATGTACCTACATTAGGATCTGTGCCAACTTATTTGGATGATGATATGGACACCATATCATCACAACAGGTGTGCATCAACATCATGTACAATGGAATCACAAGAAGTAATTTACGACATTATATTTTGGTTTATCTAGCACATGTGAGCCCATTTTTCAAACATGGGACTTGTATGATGTATTATTGAGCTAGTATGTCTCAATCACACATGTGAACATTACTAGGCTCCACTTTATCTCTCATCATGTGCCTCTAAATGTTTCTAGAAGGGGAGCTTTGATTGTCTAACCCACTTTTCATGCATGAGATCTCTTTGAGCTTCTAGAGAGGGCACACTTTCTCTCTCGTCTCCCTCCAATGTGGGAGACTATTTGTACATATTTATGAGCTAGTTATGAGCTAGTTAGTGGAGGCACTAATGCTTTGACCCTTTCTTGACCCTCACATGTGGGAAAGGACAGGGTTTGTTGTCCAAAAGGAGTAAAGTACTTTTGGGTTTGACTATTTTGACCTTCACGTGTGGGAAAGGGTTGGAGTGCACCACCTAGCATATAAGAGAGGTCCACATATGTGAGGAAGTTAGTTGGGAGTCAGTTATTTACCACTTATATTGAGCACACCATTTCAAGATGGCACATGGCTTTGTAATGATGGCTTGCCTCTCTTCCTATAATAGGATGGCACCCCCCACTTGTACATGATTGGAAATGGAATAAAAATCTCGTTGGTATGATTTTTTTCTTGTATCTTAAGAATTTAGTCCCAAGTTATAAATAGAAATGATTTTGGGCATGCACATTACATTGAAGGAGGAAGCCAGTGCAACATCAACAAATACAAGTAAGATATGGAGTGTTCCTATTCTATTTCATTGTGAAAATGTTTAAGATAAATTTTGAGTATCGGGGTTGACTATTTTCAGAATTTTAATTCTTTACTTCATATTTGATCTTAGAAATTTTGATTTCTTTTTAGTTATATTACTTAGGCTAGATCATACTAGTCTATCCTCTCTTTGATTTCTATACAGTCCAACTTCCTAGAGTGATGTTTTCCAAGCATTCACTAGGGAATGTGTAGAAACTTCCAAAATACAAGGCAAAAGGGATTTTTCTTGAGGGTTAAGATAAGACTCCATGCCCAATGGAGGAATTTAGGGCCTCTTCTTTTCTTTTCCAATCGTCTATTTGATTTTTTTCCTTTAAATCAGTTTACATGTAGCCTAGGACTTGTAGACCTTTATATTTATAACAAAGTTTCCTTTTTCCTGTTTCAATGAGCTAATTTCTTCATCTTTTGCTACAAACAGATTTTGTTCTGTAGATCGACCATAAAATATAACATAATCTCTAGATTGATTTGTTGTTTGTATGATATTCTCTACAGACCATCCATTTAAAACGGGATCATTCCAAATTGGCTTGCATTCCATTTCTTTGATCTAACAATTCATTGCATTTGCTCAATTTTTTTAACTTAGGTCCTATCATGCTAATAGTTTTTCTCAAGGTTTATCATTTGAATTTTTCATAAATGAGGTTTTGATTTGGTTTCCTTGCACATAGCTTTGCATCTAACCCTAAGCATAAATAAACTCAAGCAATTCAAAGTTAAAACATCTACTGAGTTTTCATGCCTGGAAATGAATGGCCAACATTAACACTTGCTCTTTAATCTGAGGTTATATGCTCACATTACACCATTGACAAGTGGAAAATAAATTTGAAAGGGGACATCAATCTAACTATTGAGAGATGTAATTTACACGTTGGTATAGAATTTTTGCATTCTCATATTTCAATTTTTCATTGTATACTTGGCATAATGAATAGTATGATGTCTATCTAAAATCCACATATGAATGGCTAGGTGTCTTGATCTTGGGCAATGGACCATAATACATAATTATGTTTACTCTAGACAAATCAAGAGCTACATAAATTAGGTAAGATATCACAAGGCCAAAGAAAAAAGAAAAACATGAAAACTGCTTGCAAAATATAAAGCAGCCAAATTCAGTGGCATACCTAGAAAAGTGAAGGTAGTCTCGGTCTAATGAATGACCACACAACTCTACTTGCTGCAACATCATTAGAGAAACTAAGATCTAGGAGTTTTCTAAAGGATAAACCCCATGCAACATCTAGACATACTACCTATCGGGTTGCTTCTAGAACTCAATCTTTCCTTTCACATTTTAAGCACCTATGCCACATTCATAATTTCCCTTCACTTTCATTGAGTAATGTCAATAGTAAAGGATAAAAGAGATACAAAGTATGAGATGATGACATGGACACCATATCATCACAACAGGTGTACATCAACATCATGTACATTGGAACCATAGGGAATACTTTACGACATTATATTTTGGTTTATCTAGCACATGTGAGGGGTGTCCCCCTTCTTAAGCCCATTTTTCAGACATGGGACTTGTGTGATGTATTATTGACCTAGTATGTCTTAATCACACATATGAACATTACTAGGATCCACTTTCTCTCTCATCAAGTGCCTCTAGATGTTTCTAGAAGGGGAACTTTGATTGTTTGTCCCACTTTTCATTCATGAGATCTCTTTGAGCTTCTAGAGGGTGCACTTTCTTGTTGATTTTTTTGTAGCTTGGGAGGTACTCCAAGCCATAGTGTTTGAGGGTTGGAGGTCAAGGTGCCACAAGTAGACTTTTGGGCTTAGAACCCAAGCCTGGGGTTTTGTACCCATAGATGTTTGGGCCAAAACCATGACGATTCTTCAACATGTGATGGATGGGGATGATAGCTCTTGGCGAGACGATTCTAACGCAATGAGAATCATTTGATTTTGAGTTGCCGTTGAGTTATGAATTTTGGAAGTCTAATGTTGGGTTGGAACCATATGAGTTAAGGTCGACTTAAGTTTAGAAAGCCTCCTTGATAGCGAGACAACCCTAGAGTGAATTTGAAAGGATCCCCTCTTTTGGATATAAATAGAGGGTGATATGTCAGGTTATTACACATTCAAAGAGAGAAACATTAAGGCAGCGTTAAGAAGGAGGGACAACAACTCATTGAAAAGGGAGATACCTCTATTTTACCACAGGAGAAGAGGACATAACATCATGAGGGCTTAGGGATGATTTGGGTGCCTCTTTGGTTGCGTGGAGGGTTGTCTCATGCCACAACAAGGCCAAGTAAGGCAAGGTGTGAATGTAGGTGAAAAGAGAAGGGATTGGGCCTGTTTGAAGGTTCGAGTGAGTGTGGACATTCCCAAATCTAGGTTTCTGCATACCTATAGGTGGAGATCTAGGGAAGCCGCAATACTTGAAGGAAGATCGAGGCTTGTTTGGAGGCTAGGATAGAAGAAAACTTCCTCAGCCTCTGAAGGAGGGACAACTGCACTCAAGGGAAGTTGTTCTATGCTAGTTGACATGGGTTATCATGCTAGAATAGGAAATGGAGATCACAGATCTATGGAGATTGTTGGAGAAGATGTAACTAGGTTCGGTCTTCATATATGTAATTTTGATATTTGTAATTATTCAAGAAAAGAGAATTTATTTTTACATTCTTCGTCAACAAGTTTCTTTCTCATTGAAAATGGGTCGAGCACATTTTGAAGTGCTTCTAGGGAGTCAAAGTGAAAATGTAATTATGATGAGACCCTTTGAGGGCATGTTACGTCATGTATGATGTCATACAAGGTCATGGGAACACATCCAAGGCAAGTCAAATCCTCTCCTAGTAGTAATGAAGACTACAAGTAGCAAGCAATGAAGAAAAATGAATTTAAAAGCTGAATTGTCAAGTCGGCTTTAGGGATAGTCATGTCATCTTGAAGGAGGAGGGACTAACCTCTATAAATAGAGGTTGTCTACTCCCTATTTGAAAACACCATCTTAGCTCAAATCTGCATACATGAAAGGGTTATAAGGACAAAGAAAAGAGGAGATAAAGGGTTTGAAAGGGAAGCGTAGCAAGGAGACCAAAGAGCGAAGGAGGAGAGGGCTAATTCAGGTCTGGTTTAGGAATCCAAGACCTGGAAGGAGGGCCAAGCTCCATTGCTAGAGGGACGAAGTTTTAGGGGTTGTTTGCAGACTACTTGAGGGAATAAAAGAGGTGAGGTATGACTATTTTGGAGGGTTGTTAGGGTGCCATAGAGACTTGTGGTAGGCCGCAGGCCTAGCCACACCCAAACAGGGTTGCATGGAGGCTTGAGAGGCTGTTATATGCCAAAAACGACATCACATAGAAGAAACACCTTACCTTGACTAAGCCATAGTTATTTGAAGGGTGTTTTGTGGGTTTATGAAGGGTTGTTGTAGCATGAACTTGCCCTAACTAGGGAGAAAAGTACAACAATTTAGTGCAGTAGCATAAGAGACCTAATTTGGATGAGAAATTGGGTCTACAAGGTCTCCTAAGGATAGAAAAGAAGGATCTCTTTATAGAGAGAAGAGAAGCCCTAATATTCTAGGGTTCCCTAACCTAGAAGATAAAGTGCTTGAAGACAAAGTGTCGGAAGAAGTGCTGGAAGATGTGCTAGAAGTGACAGTGCAGAAAGAGGAAGGATTTGACTCATGCTTGGCAGATATCAAAGTCAAGGGTCGAGGGTTTGGCAGTTGTTCAAATAAGAAGCTTCAATAAGAGAAAACTTACAAAGGGTTTCCCTTTCAAGAGTAGAGAGGGTTTGTCCCTGGCAAAGAGCCAAATTTTGTGTTCTTGTTATTTTTTTTGGGTAGTAGTTTGATGAAGCACACACATATGAACTAATAAGAACAAGAAGAAGTATAAGTTAACTAAGAAAAAGTAAAAATACTTCAAAAATTCTTATCAAGTCTAGGAGAATCACCACAATCCTACTTTTCCCTATATTCTCTAACAAAGACTAGGCCACAGACTTATGGTGGCTGTTTGGAGGGCTAAACAAACCAAATCTGGGTACTCTAGGTGCCTATCAAGATAGAGAGTGGCAGAGGCTTGTAGATTTGAGGAGGCCATAGTCTTTGGTGGAGGTTTTGATGTCAGATGGTAGGTTGTTGTGGGTTGCAAGGATGCCCTAACCAGTGACTAGACTTCAGTTCATGAACAATAAATGAATGGTACATCATTTCTCTAGTTTTACCATGTGTTGGGTTAGAGTTTATGACCAGTATTGGATCGACAAGTTTGAAAACCATGGGAGCCATTTGTTGGAGTTGCCTTGGGCATGAAGGAACTCCAACTAGGAGCAGATCACATGGTTGATGGTGTCCTAGGAGAGGGAAAGTTATTGATGCCCAAATTTGTGCAATAGCTCCTCTATTACAAATCAAAGGGCGGAATGGTGGAGTCTATGGGAAGCCATGTGTAAGGGTCTTCCAAGTGTGTAGATTCCCTAACAAAGTGCAAATGCTACAGTGTGGACTTGGTATCTCATGAATTGTTGGAGGGCAGTGTGAGAGAAGACCAATTGTGGACATGATTGGGCACTTATGGTTTGTTGGAGGACAACATGACAGTGTCCAAGTTGGAGCTCCGTGAGAAAAACCTTGATGGACAAAGGTGGTTGTAAGAGAGGCAGTGGTTGAGCTCAAGGGTCTGATCAACTAGGGGCAATTTGTGGAGCTTGAGACTTGAGGGTCGAAAAGGACTTCTACAATAGATGATGGGCAATCCTCCTAGCCCATGTTCATTGTGGGAGATGGACATCTTGTAGTGATAAGTGGTAGCCCACTGTGCCATATGTTGGTCTTCATCGGTGCAGTGCAAGAAGAATGTAGAGGGTTGATGTCCCTAAGTAGCTAAGGAGAAGGAGTGGGCAGATTGAGAGTTTTCACAAGTGGAGCTGTGAACAACTTGACAGGAGTCTTGATGTGTTGTGGCCTTGATGGATGAAGGCATAATTGGTGAATAGATTGGATAGCCGAGATTCAGTGGTCAGATGGACTTGGAGCATTTATAGAGGCAGGAGATGCAAATCAGAAGCTGAAGGATCAAGAAGGTACATGGTACAACTGAGATGAGTTGAGAAAGCATGCGACAACAAGATGGTTAGAGTATCTTGTTCAGGGCATATTGGTTGTCAATGGACTGACACTAAGTCCCAATTTTGTATCTTGCACTAGTGGATGTATGAGGGTCATTATCCCTGGTATGGGAGCCCTAGACTAGTGTATTATATGTTCTTTAATATAACGAAGTTGGGTTATTGTACAAAATTGTAAAAAGTTTTCCATATTTTGTGCATGTGTGATTTCTTGTTGTATATATTCCATTGTGCAAAGTAGTATCATTGAGATTCTTGGTTTGGTAGTGTCAGAGATTTTAAGACTCTATCCTAGACCCAAGATGGTGGAAATTCAACATGGTATCAAAGCATATCTAAGCTACTTTGAGGGACAATGAATCAAAGTGTGCACAATGAAGTGACTCAGAGGGAGTTATGGGTGTCTGGATCATGGAGTAGAGGGTTTAGCTGAAGACATGGAGATGTGGTCATGATAGACTACATAATGAGATGGGCTGGGAGTTTTAGTGGATTGGTGGTGAACCTGGTGCAATTCAATGTGTCGTGTGGTGATTTGTAGATCGTGGACTTCCTATATCTTGTCATGGATAGTTGGTATAGGTCAAGGGTTTCTTTGAAACAAATGAGATCAGGTTGATCGAGATGGATTCATGTGATGGACTACAAGTTGGCAGGCTATAGTCTTCATCGGATCGTGATGTTGCATGTCCAAGATTGGTGGGATTTTCACGAGTGTTATTGATCCAGAAGGATGAGTGCTTGCGGGACTGAGCTAGTGGAGATTGTGTAGGCTTAGAGGGAGTCTAGCCTCAGAAGGAGTAACCCCTATGGAGGTTTGGGATCTTCAAATTCAAATGTGGTGAGGCAGAGGCACTAACAAGATTGTCAGATTCATTTTACAAGGTATGCTACAGTGATGGATTCTAGATGGGCTAGTGTTGCCAGATGACGATGGTTACTTCCTAGTCTTGGAAGTACCTCCCTCGCTAAGAGGGAGTGTTTATTTTTGTGTACCTTGGGAGGCACTCCAAGCCCTAGTATTTGAGGGTTGGAGGTCAAAGTGCCACAAGTATACTTGTGTGCTTAGAACCCAAATTTGGGGTTTCACACCCATAGATATTTGGGCCAAAACTGTGATGATTCTTCGACATGTGATGGATGAGCATGATATCTCTTGGCGAGATGATTCTAACACAGCGAGAATCATTTGATTCTAAGTTGTTGTTGAGGACTTATGAATTTTTTATTAATTTTAGGTATGTTCTACGCTGAGAGAAAATTTACTTCAATTTTCCTATTAGCTCAATATCAATTCCAGATTAGCATGATAGTAAAATGCAGATAGAAAATAAACATAAATCGCAAAAAACAAGCCAAGACAAGAGGACACAAGATGTGGTGCTAGCTAAGGATAAACCCCAATATAGGGAAACCCTTGATCAATTCTTCTTATGTTATTCAGTAGTTCATAAAATAGAGAGATAGTACATATACATTAGAAGTCAACACTTTGACTTGACAAGGTAAGAGCAGAGATCTTCACAATGAAGATAACATAATGAGGTAGTTGATTTGAACTGAGGTGAACACATACTGCTTTAACTGATCCTCCAAGTTGACTTCATCACCATGCTGCACCCATCACTGTGTTGCACCTCATCATCATGCTACACCTAACACTGTGCTGCTCCCAATCACTGAGCTGATCTCATCACTATGTTGCTCCCATCACTGAGCAATACCTCATCATCATGTTGTACCCATCATCAACAAGCTGCTGAAATGCATTGTGTCGCTGCTATACATCCATGCCCATCATCATTGTGTTGCACCATGTTGTGCCATCATTACAGTGTTGCACCATGTTGTTCCATCATGCTGTCACTTATCGCATCATTAAGCTGCACCACTGTTACTATGCTGCACTTCATTATATCACCCAATATACTACATATATGCTACAACTATTTGTACTACCAGCCTTAGCTGCTTTCTATGGCTTACAGCCTAGTAGAGCAACTAGGTTATAGTTTCAGAATCCTTCAACAGGTCCATGTAAAAAACTTAGCCCTCAGTCCTTAATATAGAGACATCTACTCCCAAACATGCCAAAGTAATGCCTTAGAACAACAATCTTTACTATTGCTTCCAAGCTTCCTTTGTTGTGACTTAAGGCATTATATATTTCATTGATTGTGGAATATCCTCACATTATGAATGTATTCTTTTTGGAGCATCCATTGACAACATACATATGCTTTTCCTTGTTGGTTATAGAGGACTCTTGTAGGACAACATGAAGGGTCCTTAATCTATGTTAGGTTTTTCCTCCTTCATGATCGTGTTAGGCCCTTTTGATGACTATGTTAAGGTTAGGGTCATCCCATAACATCTAGGCCTTTGATCTACAGCCATGATTCTTCTAGGACTGCAACTATAGACCTCCCAATATGATTGTGGCTAGGATTTGTACTCACAACAATTAGGCACATAAAAACCCTCTTTAAACTACGGATTATAATAGTTTGATAGGGCAACATTAGGGTTTTGTTATTTCCAATGTGTGAGTGGAATAAGGGCAATAGATAGGACCTACATTTAACCTCCTTCCATGATTGTGTAGAGCCTTCTTCATCACAACTTCTAGGGCATCTCCTGTTAGGGCAATGTATCACCTAGGGCACTTCCTCTACATCTCATCTTCATCAACCCAAAACAGAATGAAGATAGATCACAAGAGTGAGTGTGTGTCAAATGACTTAAAGTCCTCTTCTATTTATACTAAAACGTGGAGGATTAGTGGGGGCAATTTGGTTGTTGGTCGACCTTGATGAATTGTCCCATAACACAAATAAATTCATATCTCCATGAATACATGTCGGAATCAGATGATCTTTAGATCAATCCTACACCTATCAATGAGATGAATCCAACAAAAATATCAGTTTCCATCAATAAGATGACCCACATGGAGTTTGGCCCTAGTTTCCAATTTTTGTGTAGCTTGGGAGGTACTCCAAGCCCTAGTGTTTGAGGGTTGGAGGTCAAAGAGCCACAAGTAGACTTGTGGGCTTAGAACCCAAGCCTGGGGTTTTGCACCCATAGATATTTGAGACAAAACTATGATGATTCTTTGACATGTGATGGATGAGGATGATAGCTCTCGGTGAGACGATTCAAATGCAACGAGAATCATTTGATTCTGAGTTGTCATTGAGGAGTTATTATTTTTTGAAGTCTAATGTTGGGTTGGCAGTGGCACCATATGAGTTAAGGTCAGCTTAAGTTTAGTAAGCCTCCTTGATAGTTGGATAGTGCTAGAGTGACATTGGAAGGAGCCCCTATTTTGGATATAAATATAGGGTGATATGTGAGGTTATTACACATCCAAAGAGCACAACAATAAGGCAATGTCAACAAGGAGGGACAACAACTCAGTGAAGAGGGATATACCTCTGTTTTTCAACAGGAGAAGAGGATAGAATAGCGTGAGGGATTAGGGCTATTTTGGGTGCCTCTTTGATTGCGTGGAGGGTTGTCTCATGCCACAACAAGGCCGAGTAAGGCAACATGTGAATGCAGGTGAAAGGAGAAGCGATCAGGCCTATTTGAAGGTTTGATTGACGGTGGAAAATCCCAAATCTATGCTATCGCAAACTTGTAGGTGGATATTTAGGGCAGCCACAATACTTGAAGGAACACCAAGGCTTGTTTGGAGGCTAGGATAGCAACAAACTTCCTCGGTCTCTCAAGGAGGGACAGCCACACTCAAGGGAAGTTGTTCTAGACTAGTTGACATGGGTTCTCATGCTAGAACGGGCCGAGGAGATCACATACCTATGGAGACTAGGCCATAGACCTATGGTGGTTCCTTGGAGGGATAAACAAGCCTAATATGGGTGTTGTAGTTTCGTATCAAGACAATGAGTGGTAGAGGCTTGTAGATTTGAGGAGGCCGCAGTCCTTGGTGGAGGTTTTGATCTTAGATGGTAAGTTGTTGTGGGCTACAAGGATGCCCTAACCAGTGACCAGACTTTAGTCCATGAACAACAGATGAAAGGTATGTTATTTCTCTAGTTTTGCCTTGTGTTGGGTCACAATTTGTGACCAGTATTGGATCGGTTAGTTTGTAGCCCATTAGAGCCATTTGTTGGAGTTACCTCAGCCATGAAGGAACTGCAACTAGGAGTAGATCACACGGTTGATGGTTTCCTAGGAGAGGACACGTTGTTGATGCCTAGATTTGTGCAATAGCTCCTCTGTTGTAGAGAAAAGGTCAAAATGGTGGAGTTTGTGGGCAGCCATGTGTAAGGATCTTCCAAGTGTGGGGATGCCCTAACTAAGTGCAGATGCTACAGTGTGGAATTGGTCTCTCGTGGATTGTTGGAGGGCAGTGTGAGAGAAGACAAAGTGTGGAAATGATTGGGCACTTATGGTTTGCTAGAGGACAACGTGATAGTGTCCAAGTTGGAGCCCGGTGAGCAACACGTTGATGGAAAAAAGTGGTTGCAAGAGAGGTAGTTGTTGAGCTCAAGGGTCTGATCAACCAGGAGCAATTTGTGGAGCCCGAGGCACGTGTGTGGAGAAAGACTTCTACAATAGATGATGGGAAAACCTCCTAGCCCTTGTTCATTGTGGGAGATGGACATAGTGCAATGATAGGTGAAAGCCCTCTATGCTCTATGTTGGTCTTCTTTGATACAATGCAAGAAGACCATAGTAGGCTGAAGTTCCTGAGTAGCTGAGGAGAAGCAGTGGGTAGATTGAGATTTGTTCACAAGTGGAGCTGTGAACAACTCGATAAGAGTCTCGATGTGTTGTGACCTTGATGGATGAAGGCACAACTAGTGAGCATATTGGATAGCTAAGATTCAGTGGCCAGATGGACTTGGAGCATTGATAGAGGTAGGAGCTGCAAATCAGGAGTTGAAGGACTGAGTAGGTACAGGGTACGACCAAGATGAGTTGAGAGAGAATGCAACAACTAGATGGTTAAAGTATCTTGTTGAGGACAGATAAGTTGTCGATGGATTGACACCTAGTTCCCATTTTGTATCTTGTACTAGTGGATGTATGAGGATCATTATCCCTAGTATGGGAGCCCTAGGTTGTTGTACAATATGAGGTTTTCCATATTCTATGCATGTGTGATTTACTGTTGTTTATATTCTGTTGTGCAAAGTAGTATCATTGAGATTCTCGATTTGGTAGCGCCAGAGATTTTAAGACTCTATCCTAGACCCAAGATCATGGAAATTCAACATTTCTCTCTCCTCTCTCTCTAATGTGGGAGACTATTTGTACACATTTATGAGCTCTTTAGTGGATGCACTAATTCTTTGACCCTTTCTTGACCCTCACATGTGGGAAAGAACAAGGTTTGTTGGCCAAAAGGAGTAAGACACTCTTGTGTTTGACTATTTTGACCCTCGAGCATGGGAAAGGGTTGGAGTGCACCACCTAACTGTTGGGCTCTTAATTGGTCATTATTATTACCACTTCTTAACATTCATTTCATCTATTTCCACTATTCTTTTATCACATTATTTACCATAATTTATTAAATAATTCCATTTCATAATCATTTATGCTCTTGTGGATAAATAATATATGATCTCATTTATTTTTAATAATTAATGCTTATTATGCATGATTTTGTTTTATTCATTCGTTATAACCTCACTCATGATTTGAGTGTCCAAGATCTCTTCCAGATTGCAGATTTGGTCTTCAATAGATAATTAGATATTCCAACTCAAGAATTCGCTAGCATAAGAAGAGACATTTTTGCGTTGGACATTTTGGGGAAATGAAAGCGAATTTGGAAAATCCGAGACATGGGTTTTCATAAGAATGGACCAAAACCATTTCTCAATGAGCATTTTTCAGAAATTCGGTTTGTATTGAAAGAAAATGAAGGTTATTCGAATGACATATCTGCAGATTTTCTATTGTGACCATTTTCTAGAATTACCAATTGAAATAACGAAGTTTGACTTGTTCTGGCTAAATCATGATGGACAGATCTCCCAGATCTCATCTTGAATATTGAGATTAGTTTGTTGCAAGTTTCCTTTGGATGTTTTTATATTTAAAAGACACAATTCAGGGAGAGGGGAGCTAGTTGATGTAAGAATTTAGCCTTGTAATAGTGGAACTCTTGTTAATGAAATTTCCAGCGTTCTGATATTTTTCTCAATATGTGAGTTAAGCATAGCCTTGACCAGGGAGTTGGACCCACTCTTTTGATCTGGTGCTATGTGTGTGTCCTTTTTATGTATATTGTTTTACTTGTTGTATTTTATTTATTGTTGTTATGGATTTCCAAAGATTGTTGTGAATGCTTTTCTTTCTGCAATTTAATTTCCATTATTGTTACAATGATGCTTTAATTTGTTAGTCACGAACCCTTGGTCAATGTGAGATTGTAACCTTGCTTTTGCATATACCTTGCACGTTACCTTCAAAAGTGTACGCACCCCGATTGATGAATTAATGTAGGAAATAGGATTGAATAATTTGTTCATACTCAGACACCAACATTTTGGTGCCGTTACCAGGGAATGCTAACAAGGTGCAAGACACGATATGTATCGACCAGAGGGTCAATCTGTCGTCCTGGGGAGGAAATCTTCCTTTGACGCCCTGCTCCAGGTCCTGAGCATAGTTATTTTTCCTGCATTTTTTCTTGTTTTTATTTTTTAGGATCCACTCTCTCGTCCTTGGGAAGGAAAGAGTTCTCTCATCCCTGCTCTAGGTCCTGAGCTTAAATTTTTCCTGCATTTTTGTTTGTTTTGATTTTGGAAAAGCTAATCTCTCGTCCTGGGGAGGGAATGGTCCTTTGATGTCCTGCTTCAGGTCTTGAGCTTTAGATTTCCTTTCAAATTGTTTTTTGAATGACTAGGAAGAAAAAGGTAGAAATTTAAAGAAATCTTATCATTTCACTGAAGTGGTGATGTAAGCACCACCCATTCCACTAACAAATTGATAGGAATATCTACAAGAGCAACCTCAAAGCATCACATGAAGAACATATTCTATTATGGTAAGAAATGGCTCACATTGTTACTTGTGAATTCCCTATCAACGATCTAGGAAGAGTGACACAAATGCACATAATTCCTCCATCTTCTCTACCAAATTTTCATGGTTTAGATAATGAGGACCTAGATACATTCTTATTTGAGTTTGAAGTACTTTGTAGAGGATATGATTATTGTACTCATGATCAAAGGTTGAAAGTGTGTCCTCTTACTCTAAAAGGAGCAGCTCTCTAATAGTTCATGAGCCTTGGTGGGAATTGCATCAAAACATGGGAGGACATGAAGAATGTATTCTTGGAGAAGTACCAAGACTCTTGCAAGGCCAATGAAGATATTTTCAGTATGATACAAGGGGAATATGAAAGCTTGGAGGACTATTTGGAGCAATTTAAATACAACCTTCAAAAATCAAAGCATAAGCATTTGGAAAAAGAGATCTTAAAAACACTCATTCTTAAAGGAATCAAAGATGAAATTTTAGAAATCATAAATTTGATAGGAAAATGTGACGTTTTTCAGCTATCATATGATGATGTTTGTGATTTATGCATAAGGTATTCAAGAGGAATATCCAAGGCTGGTAAGAATTCTAGAGAATTTTCTTCTTTCCTTTCCAAATCTGCTACAAGAATAGGAGATATAAGAGATGAAATCAATGATTTATTTGAACATTTTAAAGTTGATTTTATTAGCTCTCTAAATTCACAATTGCATGTTTTGCAAGTTAAGAAAAGTCAAGCAGAACTTGAAGAAGTGATTTTTCCTCAATGCCAAAAGGAACATCCCATGGATAGTTTCTCTTTCTTACTTGGGATGAAAACAACATTTCCAAGAGATGGAGAAGCTGCAACAATTTCACAACCATGGAAACCTTGGCCTACATGTATGTTTCAAAACACTTCCTCTCCGTTGTCTTACTTGCATAATCTATTATGAAATACTCATGTGTTAGGGAAGCCATGCCAATCTCAATATAACCCCCATCAATCTTGTCCACAAGTTTGGCATGGTTCATCCTATGATTACATGACTACTCTCCCTCATATTGTAGCACAAAAATATCATCCATATTCTTTTCCATATTTTCAAGAACACCTTTCTTGCGTATCAAAATCATCCACACATCCCAATCAACTACATCATCAAAATCCTCCAAGCCCTAAACAATATCCTGCTCAACTCATTCCACACCCTCACCATAATAAACTAGTACAACATGCTTATAGTGTTGAATTGCAAAATTTACCTACCTTTCCCACCCAACCTATCTCTCATACGCAATTGCAGAAAACTTATATCGAGATTGGAAATGTTCCAAATCCAAAAATTGTAAAAGTTATGGAAGAAAAGGAGGTTTCTTCTATTTTGCGTCAACAAGTTGTTTTAAAAACTCAAGAACTTCATGATATGACAACTATGGGAAATCAAGAACGTAAAGGATATGTTGAAGATTGGTTTCACTCCATTAGTTGTTCACATCATCACTCCATACTTCAGCAATTTTTTACACCATATTTTCAAGGGAAGTTGGTCTCTCATACCCTAGCATTTATTGACAGACATTTCTCAAATTCGGGTGTGTATACACTTGAGGCCTTATTTCTAAAATGGCTCCATTGCAAGTACTCTTATACACAAGTATGCTTTACTTTTCAAGGTAGAATAGGTTAGTGTAGAAAATAGAATAAATAAATATATAAATAATTTTTGTTATATGTAGAACGAGTTGTGTTTGTTGCAACTTGCTAAGTATATCAATATCAATGGTAAATATTTAAATTTAATTGTGTATGTAGATGTATTATATTGAAAAACAGATTTCTACAAACACTCATCATCATTTTGAGAAAAAAATAAAAATTTATCATTTATTAGGGCATGTGGGCTTGATAAAACCACTGAAATCACAATCTGTACAGTAATGCTTTGAGGAACAAAATGGGCATATTTTTGAAACCTGTTTCTACCCTAAGTAGCCCTTTATTTCAGCTTTCAATTCAATTTGGATTTGAAATGAAAATGTTATGACCAAAACATTGACAGTATGTCGAGTAGGTAGCTCAGGAGTAGAGTTGGGACAATCCATTTTTGGAGGCCTAAATGACTAGATTTTTGAAACCTGTTTCTATGGTATATCACCCTACTAATCTAGTTTACAATTCAATTTAACTCACCTGATTCCGATATCGTATGTGAAAGTTATGACCAAAATACTCACTGTCTATTGTAAATCAACACCTTTAAAACTCTGTTTTTCCGACTGTTCCTTTGCACATTTGACCCATCAATTCTTCATGATTTAAAAAAATGTTTCTATTGGATATATTTACATGAATATGATTTAATCTCTGATTTGAATCAGTTCAATCTGTCATCAAATGAAAAATTTGTGCTTAAAATATCAACTGTTGCTCTAACTTGGGAAATAACAAATGACTCTGTTATGCAGGTTGTTCTAGGTAAAGTTAACATATCATATCATGGAATTTTTAAAACCTATTTCCATTGGAGATAACCCTATTAATTCACTTTCATTTGGCTTTTGAATCACACAAATTGGACAAAAAAAAAGAATTTATGATTAAAATACTGTTGGTTAGTATGGTTGGCCACTGCTGTCTCGCAGGTAATAAATTAACTCTACTTTGTTATTTGTTTTCCGTGGATTTGTTTTACAGAGTAACTACTTGTTAATCTTTTTTCATATTTATTGGATTTAGAAAGCCCAATCACCTCTCTTCTTCCATGATTACATATTTTATTACAGGTAGACGCTCGTTTTTTGCAAGTCTGAGGAGAATAAATGAGGTCAATTTGTTTTTTGAACAAGTGATTATTGAAGGCAATGATAATGAAATAATAGATTTTTATCCCAACATCTATTAAGAAATCTAATATCATATAATTCTGATTCTTTCGAGGTGCCATGGAAATAGATCATAAGAGTTTGTTACAAATTATTCCTGATATTTCTCACCAACAACATGAGACTTTTTTGTCCTAATGGATTCATAACAGGGGAAATGGAGAATTGATTTCCATTTGAAGATCCAGGTCATTTCTGCCAAAACATTTTTCCATTCATTTACCATTGAAAGATTGTTGTTTCTGGAAATATATTGACATTCCCTTAGGAAAAAACATTGATGCAGTCAAAATCATAGCCGTTGCAACTTAAGTTATTTATTTATTTATTGTTTTTCAATAAATTGTTATTTCTTTTATGATTTCTCTTATTTTGTTTTCATGTATTCAAAGTCACAAATTTTGTTACTTCATCAAAATAAAAGGAAGTTCTCAAGTTTCATGATGTTGCTCCATATTTATCCATTTTTTCCTAAGTCTTATCAGTATATGGTTTCCTTAGATCCATTGGGTGTTGTTACTCTGCTACTACTGTTACTCCTGAAAATTTTCTAAGTGTCGGATGCTATTACTCCCAAATTTTTATAAGTGTCAGATGTTGTTACTCCTTGGATGATGTTACTCCTTGGGTGTTGTTACTCCGCTGGTGCTATTAATCTGCCAGTGTTGTTACTCTGCCAATGCTGTTACTCCATCAGTGTTATTACTCCGCCGGTGCTGTTACTCCATCGGTGTTGTTTCCACTAGTGGTGTTACGCCGCCAATGTTGTTACTCCACCGGTGTGGTTACTCCGTCGGTGCTGTTACTCCATCATTGTTATTACTCCGCAAGTGTTGTTACTCCGTCGATGTTGTTACTCTGCTAGTGCTGTTACTCTGCTGGTGTTGTCACTCTGCCAGTGCTATTACTCTATTGGTGTTGTAACTCCGCCGCAATTGTTACTCTGCCAGTGCTGTTACTCCGCCGTTGCTATTACTCTGCAAATGTTGTTACTCTGCCGCTTCTATTGCTCAGCCAGTGATGTTACTCCGCCGATGCTATTACTCAGTTGGTGTTGTTACTCTATCAATGTTGCTACTCCGCCACTGTTGTTATTCCCCCATTGTTGTTACTCTCGAAATTTTTCTGAGTACCTGGTATTGTTATTCCTTTGGTGTTGTTACTCTTTCAATGATTTTACTCCTTCGGTGTTGCTACTCCGTCGTGAAATTTTTCTAATTATCGATTGTTGTTACTCTACACATGTTGATACTCCACCAAGGTAAGTCTTTAGGTATGTCCCTAATCAACTATGTGTATTTGTTTGATGTTTCAATTATGACCGAGGATGGTCATATCTTAGTTGGGGGGAGGTGTTGCATTTGATAGAAAATGTATTATATTTAATATCAATGATGTCATGTCATCATTGTTATTAAAATTTCACGTCAGCTCATACATCTCACGATTATTACCACCATAATCCATAACAATCCGTAACCCCCACTTATCCACACACATTGGAACTTGAATCATGCACGACAACATTAACTTGGTGAATGGGGAAATACATTTAATTGTCTAGGTCCTCTTTGACATAGTGATTGAGTAGTCAATTTATCTTTGTTTATCTATAAACATAATTTTATTTTTTAAGGAATAATTATGAAAAGATGATTTCATCATGGAAACTTTCAACTTTCCTAATTTGTCAAGTCCCTGATCTTGTAAAATTTATGATGATGACCACAAAATTGTACTTAAATCTTTCCATCACTATCTAATGAATTATTCCTGAAACCCTAATCTTAAAAAAGAAAAATATATTTAACAACAATCATTTGAAGGTTATTAGTATTTGAGAAGAAAAATTACCCGAGTTGAAAATAGTTACTACAAAACATCTTACGCCATCCTTAGCTCTTAAGGAGCTAGCTTGCCACCCCATCTATTAAGTGATCTTTCGTTGATTAACAATAACCATATTTAAATTTTAAACATAAATAGTCAACTAGAGGATAGGAGGTCTCATCACGGGCCGACCTACCATGATCATAGGTCCTAATAGAGTGACATTACCACTACTGGTCACCAAGCTAGGTTAATGGCCTTCAGTCATAAAATTGAAGGACAAGAGGTCTCATCATGAGCTGACTTGTTCACTTTTGTTAGCTCCCAGAGCAATGATCTTCAATAGACATCTAACTAAATTGAAATGCTTTTGTAACTATGTACTTATTTCTAATAGATGGGACACTGGCATCTCAATGGGTTAAAAAGGCATCCCTGTCAAGGCTACGGATGCTTGCTAGCAGAAGTGGTCATGCCCATGGTATAGAAGTTAATTCAATACTATGATCTACTTGGTTACCTTGTTTTCTCAAAACTAACTACCGATAATGCCATTGTTGCATATATAAGGTTTGCTAGAACTCATGGTTCATGGGGTAATATTTAATCAATTCTTAGATAATGGTGGTTATGGTTTATATCTATTATTGAGTTATCAATATTTACTTTACATGTTAGGGATGAAACTTTTAGGATATTTGATATTTGACATTTTGTATCATCTAATATATCATTCCTTTATTCTACAAGTTTCGTATCTTTAACCAAAGATACTTGCTTTACCCAATCAATCTATATTTAATCCTAGCTTATCATCACTACTGTTATTTTGGGGAAGGATGAAGAGGCCTAATCCTTATTTTGAATTGTGATAAATTATTGATTGAGGATACTCATGAGATGTGCTATAGAAATCTTCATGACAGTGAAACTAATTAGTTTGGGGGAAGGAAATCCTGCTACACTTTTTTATTACTTTCTTTGAGCTTGCATGGTTTCCACCTTCTGCATCACTTACACAAGCTCATCCTACATTAGCTTCAACAAATGTTAATCCATAGATGTCATTCCATGCTATTTTGTTGAAAGTAACAATTGAGGTGAAATAACATGAGTGTTTAATTTATTAAAAGTTTAGGAGAATGTCATTTAAAAAAAAAAACCACTGAGCATTACTCACTCATATTTTTCAAACCATTATTTCCCCTACTTTATATAGAGCCATTGGGTTTCATGTGGGCATGCAACATATTTAGTTTGGGGGAATGTTGGGCTTTTAATTGGTTATTATTATTACCACTTCTTAACATTCATTTCATCTATAGAGAGGGGAGCTAGCTGATGTAAGAATTGAGCCTTGTAACGGTGGAACTCTTGTTAATGAAATTTCCATCCTTCTGATATTTTTCTCAATATGTGAGTTAAGCATAGCCCTGACCAGGGAGTTGGGCCCACTCTTCTAATCAAGTGTTGTGCATGTGTCCTTTCTATGTATATTTTTTTACTTGTATTTTCTTTATTGTTGTTACAGATTTCCATAGATTTTTGTGAATGTTTTTCTTTTTGCAATTTAATTTACATTATTGTTATAGTGATGCTTTAATTTCTTAGTCACGAACCCTTGGTCAATGTAAGATTGTAACCTTGCTCCTGCATATACCTTGCATGTTACCTTGAAAAGTGTACACACCTGGATTGATGAATTAATGTAGGAAGTGGGATTGAATAATTTGTTCATACTCAGACACCAACACTAACATCTAAGAGAGGTCCACGCATGTGAGGAAGTTAGTTGGGAGTCAGTTATTTACTGCTTGTATTAGGCACACCATTTCATGATGGCACATGGTTCTGTAATGATGGCTTAGGACGCCTTTCTTCCTATAATAGGATGGCACTCCTCTCATTTGTACATGGTTGGAAATGGAATAAAACTCTCATTTTTTCACTATTGGTATGAAATTTTTCTTGTCTCTTAAGCATTTAGTCCCGAGTTAGAAATAGAAAGGATTTTGGTCATGCACATTACATTGAAGAAAGGAGCTAGTGCAACATCAACAAATGCAAGTAAGATATGGAGTTTTCATATGTTGTTTCATTGTGAAAATATTTAAGCTAAATTTTGAGTATTGGGGTTGACTATTTTCAGAATTTAATTCTTTACTTCAGATTTGAGCTTAGAAATTTTAATTGTTTTTAGTTTCATTACTTATGCTAGATCTAATACTAGTCTAGCCTGTCTTTGATTTCTATACAATCCAGCTTCCTAGAGTAATGTTTTCCAAGCATTCACCAGGGAATGTGTAGAAACTTCAGAAATGCAAGGAAAACGGACTTTTGCTTGAGGGTTAAGATAAGACTCCATGCCCAGTGGAGGCATTTAGGGCCTTTTCTTTTCTTTTCCAATCATCTCTTTGAGTTTTTCCTTTAACTTCTGTTTACTTGCAGCCTAGAACTTGTGTATCTTTACCTTTAAAACAAAGTTTCCTTTTCCCTATTTCAATGAGATAATTTCTTCTTCTTTTGTTACAAACATATTTTATTCTATAGGTAGACCATACGAGATGGCATAATATCTAGATTGATTTGTTGCTTGTATGATATTATCTATAGGTCGTCCATTTAAAAGGAGCCCATTTCAAATTGGCTTGCATTCCTTTTCTTTGATATAAGGATTTATTGCATTTGCTCAATTTTTTTAACTTAGATCCTATTATGCTAATAGCTTTTCTCGAGGTTTATCATTTGAATTTAGCATAAATGAGGTTTTGATTTGGTTTCATTGCACATAGCTTTGCATCTGACACTAAGTATAAATAAACTCAAGCACTTCAATGTTCAAACATCTAGTGAGTTTTCATGCCTGGAAATGAATGGCCAACGTTGCCACTTGCTCTCTAATCTAAGGTTTTATGCTAAAATTGCACCATTGACAAGTGGAAAATCAATTTGTAAGGGGACAATGATCTAACCTTTCAAATGTATCCATACACCTCAGAGTTATCGAAGGTTGTAACTTTATCTTCTTATGCAAACGACATGTTTTCTACTCCAAATTGCAGTGAAAGCCTCCAAATCCAAATTAGGAGGAGAATATGAAATGTGTGGTCCAATGGACTAAGAATGAATTCTCACATATACACATATAATGAGAGATGAAAACAGTTACCCCAGAGTATTTCTTGGGTTATTGCCCAGTAGTCATAGCTTGTCTTAGTCGACCCCGATTACCTTGTTACGATTCCTTGAGACCGATTTCCTGGCTGTTAACTATTACCTTCTTGTTACCAATTCCCTCCAAATCCAAATCAGAATAAGAATATCTCAATTAAATCTCAAAAAAGGGCCAACCTAGATTTGATATAATAAATACACGTGAAAAATCTAGTTGAATCGATAGCACAACAAAAATTGAATAGCATAGAAGGGTATGGAATATATTGCGAAATCATAAAGATTATGAGCAGAGAAAGAGCGAGCTGAGTCCCAAACCTGGCAAGGGAGAATAGTGGGTAGGAAAATAAATTTTAATAGGTCCATTTAGATTTTAGTGTAGCCGCCAAATTAGATTTTAATAGGTAGTAAAATCTTATAGAGCAATTGCTGTGGTCCGCTTAGGTTTTCATTAATTTTATTTTTATTTGAGCAGAAGGAGGTCATGTCACATAGAAGTGATATCTAATGATGTTGAAGATAAGTAATAATGTAAGCCTCTTAAAGTAGTAAAATCTTATAGAGAAATTTCTATGGTCACTTAGGTTTTTATTAAGTTTATTTTTATTTGAGCAAAAGGAGGTCATGTCACATAGAAGTGATATCTAATGATGTTGAAGATAAGTAATAATGTTAGCCTAATTAAGAGGCATTGATAAAAACTATATGACGCCTCTTTAATATATGTAAGTATGTTCATATAAGGAGGGAAAATGAATGAACCTTTACACATGAGGGAAATATCTATTAATTTTTAAGGAAGTGAAAAATATGCTTAAATTTGTAAATAATGTTATTAATAAACTTAAACAAGTAGCTTATTATTTTTTAGGAAGTTCACTTGGAGCTTAAAAATACTTTATTAAAAGTTAGCCATAACTTGGAAGGCCTTCACATGTGTTGTTAAGAGAGACATGGAATAAATTTTGACTAAAGGAAATAAAGGGTACAATAAGATCAATGTATAGGACCTACTCAAATCACGAAAAATATACCCAAACTATCAAGATGACACACTTTTATGAGAAAAATTATGAACACCATGGAACAACTTAGATTAAAACTTATAGCCAAAGCATTAAGAGTTAGAACAGATGGTTTAAGTGAACACAATAAAAATAGTACACATTGGACATAATATCATATACACATGGATCATACATATCCATATAAATGTGGTAGCTATTAGCGCTTGAGATTTCACCTCAGGCTGAGAAAGGCAAACCTTCAAGGCAACATCAAACCATTTCACCTCGTAGCTAGCCCTACGGGGTATGAGAAGGCTCTCTCTGGTCAATCTCGTTAAATTTTCAATGGGAAGAGATTACCAATCAAGGTAACACAGATATTAGGCTAGTAAACTGATTTGAAAGTTGATTTGGGGGTTTTTTGGGGTTTTTTGGTGGCAATTGGAGGGAGTGCAATTCAAGGTGCGAGGATTGAGCTCAGGTTTTGCAGGTGGGTCTTTTGGGGCAAGGTAGGAGTTTGTGCTGATGCCTTTAGTTGAGATGGATGATCAAGGAGAAAAGAAGAGAGGCTAAAGAGGGCAAACAATGACTTTGAATCCTCTCTAGACAGTGGAAAACATAAATATTAAACAAAATTGAAAGCTACGCATGGCATGCATGAATTCAAACTTTATCACTTCTTTTGTTTAATTAGCAGCAATAGAATAAGAGATGGAACACATAAACACACTTAAAATGACAAGTACGAAACACACCATCAGCACAATAATCCACAAGAATCCACAATGATGTCTGCAAAACCCTGGCCTTCCTTTTCCTCAAACTGCAGAGATACAAGTAAAATATACAATAGAGCTTCTCCCTCAAGAGTCCAACCATGAAAATGAGTAAGAGAAGGCATAATATAGAAGATCTAACTCCTTTCCCCACCTCTAGGGGTCGAGCTCAGCTTCCTAGGAGCTGTTTCAACTAATTCTAAATTAATCACTAGATAATAGGCAGTCACAACAACTTGCCTCTAAAACTTAAGAAACCTATCCATGCATTAAATATTTACCATTTACATCAAGGAAACTTCTAGAAGTGTTCAAGGAGAGTAAAAGTATCTAAGTGCCATGAAAATTACACAAAAATCCATCATTTACATGCCTCAAAAGTCAACCAAAGTAAAAACAGTGTTTCGCTGGCCGAACTGGTCAAAACAGTGAAATTTCCCTGAGTGGTCGCGCCCCTCACTTTGACTGGTCGCGCGCATTGACAGCTCTGTTTGAGGGCCTTCTCGGTGTCCAAATCAGGTGCAAGATAGCTCATTGGAAAGGTCTATGAGTCTAATTTCCAACCCCACTGGAATTTATGAATTTGGAGTTGATTTGACCCCTCAAAAGTCATTTCTCCCAAGGCAGCTTTCTGCAACTCAAAAAAGGGGCAGAAAGTCAAAATTTGCATGTATTTTGAGCTTTTGGGAGCCCAAATTTTCATAAAATTTGAAACCCATCCATAGGCAAGTGTATTTTTGCATGACAATTCCAAAAATGTAGAGTTTTCCTCGTTCTGAGCTGTCCCCATGACTGGTCGCGCGGGGGGTGAGACCACTCAAATGGCCAAAACCTGTAAAATTCTCAAAAATGCCAAAAATGCCTCAAAACTCTCAAAATTTCTTGGGCTTGCTGCTAGGAGGAGGCTAATGAGTATCATGGTGAGTGAGAGAATCCTCAGTCAAGATGCGGAGTGGGTTGGTCTTCTTCTTCTGTTTTTGTGCTTTGGCCAACCACCTTGGATCCCGCGATTGTAATTTTGAAATTTCTCTAAAACCATGACACCTGTGCAAAAAGTGAAAGAGGTTTTTCTTCTTTGGCATGTTGTGGATAAAAACCTCTCTCCGTTTCCAAAATTCATCTTTGACTGCTCTGAAACATCATTTTAGTGAAACTTTCCCTGATGTGTGAAACAAGGAATTTTGTCGAAATGAAGCGAAATTAAGGGGATAGGGGGCTTCTAAATTCTTGGGGAAATTTTTGGGTGTGGGGAGGGATGTTAGGAAGCAGGGGAAAGTGGAATCGCAGAGATTGAGTGAGGGGAAGGGGTCCAAAAGGGCAAATCACAGGCCAAACCTAGAAAATTGCCAGGTTGTAGCTAGAAACTAGGGTTTGTGCAAAAATGAGGATTTTGGGGGATCTGAGGGATGGGAAGTGTATGATAAGGTACTTTAAGGATAGGGGAAGGTGTATGAACATCAGGAAACAAGTTTTGCTGATGATTTGACCATCCGAGAGAAAATGGCTTCAAAACCCTAGGAGAGGGAAATGACCTTGCCTAGGCGCAACTGAAGCATGAACAAGACGTAAAATGACTCATTAGACACTGACATGATAATGAAAACCCTATGAATGATGATAGACTCAGCTAAATGATGACATAGACCGCCATTTGGACAACTTTAGAAGGAGTGAAAGCAAACCCTAGACCTAATGCCTAGTGACCAAATTTTGCTTGAAAACTCTTTGAAATGACAAAATTTGACCTTGACACTTCAAAATAACTTTGTAAGAGCATGTTTGATCACCGGAGGAAGGCTGGAAAGACTGACACTAACAGTAGCTAAAGGAATTTCTTCCTACACCTAATGTCCTAGATGGCTAAGGCAAGGTGCGATCAAACTAATGATACATACATTAATTACATATAGATTTGTATACCTTAGATGGAAAATGACCAATGTGACAGGAATCGTAGGGGTTGAGATGATAATATATTAATTTTAGTTAACAATGGTATGTTGTATGCTTAACACAATTACTTCAATGTTCCTTAAGCAGCCCAATAGCAATTTCAATTTAGATTTCCAGTAGAAATCACATTAACCATTAACCACATTGATAGTAAACGTATATACAACATAAAACAATATGCAGAAGACAAGAGGACACCAAATTTGGTGATTTTCAGGGAAAAACCTCAATGTTGGGAAAACCCGTTGATTAATTCTTCTTATTATTATATCAAAATTTCAGCAGAGAGAGAGAGTACAAAAGTCAAATTGACTTGCCCAATTGAAAGTCAAAACAATCCTGTCAATTTATGCAATCAAACTTTAGCCATAACCAGAAAGTCAATGTTGGTCAAATCAACAATCAATCATCCTCAGTCAAAACTCAACCTGATTAGGAGGTAAAATTTAGCCTAGAATAGCTCGGTCAAAATCGATGAAAGGAGAGAGAAAAATTGTTATAATTTTTTACGGTCAAATTGCAGTCAATCATGAAGTTAGCGATTATCAAACTACCCATATTCCCTCAATTTTTGTGCCCAAAAATGCGATGTAAAGAGACGGAAAAAGGAATGTAGTGATGCTTCAACCCTATTGGAGAACAACCTCACAATGCAAAAGGAATTTAAACATAACGTAACTTTAATAGTGCCCCACATTCACCCCCTGGCTCACCACTCATGGCTAATTGACGGTTATTTCAAGCATTGTTTTGGATAATATCATTTTATTTTATCTTATGTATATTATTCTACATTGACACAATTGAGTTTAATGGTTAAGGACTTAAGATTTAGGGGATTTAGGTGTTAGTGGTTAAGGGGATAGTAGTCAAGGTGTTTAGGTGGTGAAGGGTTAGGGGTTAAGGGTCATAGGTTAAGAGGATAAGGAGTTATGGCTTAGGAGTTGGTTCATGGATTATAGGTTAGGGGTTAGTGTCTTAAGATTTAATGAGTCAAGGGATTTATGGATTATGAGTTGTGAGTGTAGGGGTTAAGGGATTATGGATTAGGGGTTAAGGGGATAGGAAATTTAGTGATTATGGGTTAAGGGCTTGTGGTTTGTGATAATTGGACTCCTAATCTCCTTATCACCACTATTGGGGGTTCCCATATCAATTGATTTTTCTACCTTCCCTCTAGGTCCCCTAGACCCTATTAAATTAAGTCCTAAGGGAATAGGACAATCCATGTCACTTAAAAGGCTCTCCATTTCATAATATACATCTCAAATATGGAGAAGGAGACCTCAACCAGGTCAACGTATTTCAATAGACCTCCCATATTAATTTGTTTGAGCAAGCAAGTTGGAGAATCTTCACTTTTTAGTGTCCAGTAAGCAAATAAAAAATCAAAAACTCAAATTACTCATTTTCCAACTCTTTAACAACCTAAGCAGGTAAAATTACTAATCAATTACATATCGTAAGCTATATTTCACACTTTCTGTGCCTCTTTAGACATTATGTGTGTGATAGGGAGCGAGTGTGTAAGAATGCACCAAAAAATTTGTTTAGATTTCATATCTCAACCTTTCTAACAATTTCTTGAGCATTATAAAATTCCCATCAAATGATGGTTTCCCATTTAGAATTTCATAGTAGCATCCTTATGTCTATTATGTGGCCATCTAAATGTTGTGTGCTTGCTTTGGTTGGTGAATTTCTATGTAAATTGTATAGTAGAATGCAATTTGTGGGTTACAAACATAAACCCATTTGATTTTCCAAATGATCCAACTGATATTTAAATGCCAATGCCACATTACCAATCTTATTTTGTTTCAACACAACACTAAAATTCATTTGTTGGCTTCTTTATTGGATTGTTGCCAAGGAAGATATGCATTTGCATTGTGTTGGTGTCAGTGCGTAATTACAATGCTATTATTACAAGTTTCTTGACAAGCAAATTCATGCATATCCATGTGAGATGGTAACAACCACCATTTTTCCCTTTTAAAGGATCCTTATTTATGTTTCATATCATTGTAGCAGTGACAAGGAAGTTGCCTTATTTGCAACAAGAATAATTGCTCACTAATGATACATTGACAAAGATTTTTCACCTCAGAGATGTCCTCTTGCAGGCATGGTATGTTATAGAAATAGTCTTCTAGCATGAAAGGATCACAAAGATCCTTGATGAGAAGGTTCTTGAATATATGGATGAATCTTGGAAAGAGTATATTCCACTAGAAGTTTATGGATGCAGTCTGGAATATTATGGAAGTAAGCATCAAAGAAGTTTACAAGTTTAGTTGCAGCATGAAGGAATAATTGAAGTATTTTATCATATTGAGAAAGGAGCCTCATCATAGACATTTTCTTCAAAGAAAGAGGCAGCTCGTGAAAGAAGTTGACTAGATGACAAAATGAAGGAAAGAGGTATGCACATCTTTAGATAAGAGATGTTCTTTAGAAAGTAAAAATCATGTATAAAGAGATATGGTAGGAAGAGTTGGATGCAGAAATATATTCGAAATCATTTGCATGGTATGTCTTGGTTAAATACTAGATGAAATAAGGACTCTTCCATATGGGTACTCGATGTATAGAAGCATGATGGTTGTGCATAAAACCTGGTGATATTGATCAACATCTGATATGGTCTCTTGAAAAATGAATGAGCCATGATAACTTCAGATGGAGAGGCAAAGACCTTGATGGATACGATGTTGAAGCTTTTTGATTGATTCGTTTCAGGAACACATTGATCGATGTTTGCAAGCTGAAAAGCATGAAAAAGGGAACTCTGAGTATTATGGGAAAATAAACCAAGTAAAAGGAAGTTGATCTAAGAGGAAGCAAGTAGTAGTATTTGATATCATGACTAAAGGTTTTTATGATTTGGTAACTCTAATATTGATGTTTTTTTTGAGATGTGATTTGGCTACATGTCATAGGAGTACATGCTAGAAAGATAACAATTGAGATAATATATCTGCAGTTGTTTGGATTAACTCGTAAAAAAGGCAAACTGAAGTCTTGGAAAATCAAAAACCTTGGATGCTTGAGCTAATTCATAACCATATTCAGGAGAAACAAATAACTGAAATTATGCTATGATTGGATGGGTTTGTGGAGTAGTGTAAATTGAAGCAAAATTCTCATACTCCTACCCATACAAATTCATGCTATGTAGCATAGTCCACGACATATTTTCAATCTAATATGTTTAAAGCCATGTATGATCTAATTTTCCAGCATAACATAACTGTCATTTCCAAGGACCAAAACAATAAAACTTGTTGATTTCTTAATTGACATAGCTTGCACAACTTAAATAACCAGTTGTCTCTGTTAATGAAATGATGTTTTTCTTTAATTACAAGTGAAGTACTAACACATGCTAGATAGTTCCAAGGCATGATAGGCACACCAGGATGTGTCAGGTGCCAAGGTGTGGAGTGAATGCATGCTAGGGAGTGTGACGGCCAAGTGCCAAGGAAACACAAGGGATCACTCATTTAAAATGCATGGAAATGAAATGTCAGCGAGTTCTAAGAGTTCTAAGGAGGGAGTGAAAAAGTATTCTAACCAGTGCCAAGGCATCACAAGGGAGAACTATAGAATTTCCTGCAAATTCTCTACAAATCTACCGCTAAGATCTATGTAGAAAATTTAACTATAGATTAACTCAATAAAGCAATATACCAAATAAAAATATTATAATCGACTTCTACTATCAAACTTGCGGAAGCTTCAAGATTGAGTTTAATCAGGCTAAACACATAAAACCATAAGAAGAAGAATAAATACACATGAAACACAGAAAATACTCAAGGGAAAGCCTCAGCTAAAAACCCCACTATTTGTATTATCATACAAGGTGGAAATACATTAGAATTATACAAAGATTTAGCTCTCACAGCTAGCCAGCTCTCAGTACAATCCTTCTGGATTCTGACAGGCGAAAAAAGCTTCTCACAAGCCTTCTCCTCTAACCTCCAAGCTCCTATTTCCTTGCGCAGTTTCTCCTGGGTGATCTTCCTATTACCAAGTGGAAGACTGATCACTCACATTAATCCTACACCCTGTCAGAGTTGCGCAATCCTCAAGGAACCTTTTCTTGACTGCATACATTGGTTTCCTTTATAGGAAAACACATGCAACTGATAGTAACCTGTCCTTGACATTTAGCTCAATTGGGTCTTTCTTAGAATAGACATGCATGAGTTTCTGATGAGGGAATCTTCAGTTATCTAGAGTACAATAATTGAGTGCATGCATGCATCAACTGACTGATAACTCACCATTACTTCCTCAAACTGTTTGGAACTAATTTAACTAGACTTAACTCAGTAAACAGGGCTAACTAATTACAACTCAAATATAACTCAATCTTCTCTCCTTAATTAAGGGATAACAGTTGCATGACTTTAGAAACACTTCTAACTTGAATTTCTCCAAGTAGCTGGTTAGAATAAATTCAAGGACAAATTAAAATTGGAATATTATGGATTCTATTTTTATCATTTCTTGTTGCTATTTTCAACAAGAACTAGGTCAAAATGCTTGGAAATGAACAATAAGAGTTTGTGCCAAGGAGTGACAGTGAATTCTAGGTGTCCCAAGGACGAAGTGTGTTAGGAGAAGTTCAGAATAGGAATTGCAGGAGGCAAGCCTATGGTTGTGATAAGGCATGTACAAAGTAGTTTCAGACAAATGGAGAATTTGGGTTGGGCACAAAATTGTTTTGTCAATGATTTGGTTAGGTTCCCAAGTCGCAAAAAAAGTAAGGCTATCTATGAGGGCATGACAACTCAGGAGCGTCAAGGTGTTTTGGGGAATGCTGGGAAGTACTAACACATGCTAGACAATTCCAAGGCAATTTAGGCATGCCAAGACAGTCCCAGTGCTAAGGCATGCCAAAAAGTTCTAAGCATCAAGATGTGGCGCCAACACATGCTAGGGAGTGTTAGGGCCAAGTTCTAGGGAAACACAAGGGAGAACTAGTTTCAAATGCATGGAAATGAATGAATAAGAGTGTGACAGAGAGTGTTATCGAGTATGAGGTGTTATAAGTGTCAGGGACTGTTAAGATGTTCTAGGGAGTGCCAAAGCATGCCAAGAAATGCAAGGGATGCTAACACGTGCTACATAGTGCGAAGGGATTTTTAGGCATGCCAGGTGTTATTTCCTGTCAAGATGTAAATTTTGTTGCTTACAAAGTAGTTTCAGACAAAGGGAGAATTTGGGTTGGGCACAAAATTGTTTTGTTAATGACTTGGTTGGGTTCCCAAGTGGAAAAAAAGGTAAGGCTATCTATGAGGGCATGACAACTCGGGAGTGTCAAGGTGTTCTGGGGAATGCCAGGAGGTAGTAACACGTGCTAGATAGTTCTAAGGAATTTTAGGCCTGCAAAGACATGCCAAGTGCTAAGGCATGCCAAAAAGTTCCAAGCGCCAAGATGTGGTGTCAACACATGCTAGGGAGTGTTAGGGCCAAGTTTCAGGGAAACACAAGTGATAACTAGTTTCAAATGCATGGAAATGAATGAATAAGAGTGTGACAAAGAGTGTTAGGTAGTGAGTACAAGGTGTGCTAAGTGTTAGGGAGTGCTAGGATGTGCTATGGAGTGCCAAAGCATGCCAAGGAATGCAAGGGATGCTAACACATGCTACATAGTGCCAAGGGATTATTACATGTGCCAAGTGTTACGGCATAAGATTTAAACTTTGTTGCTTAGGTGTTTAATTTTACGACCACGGTTGGATGTGAGCCCTGTATTCATAACTCGTTAAGTCATATGAGTTGATATTCAACATGAGTAGCCTAAGATGAGTTATAAGAAGTTCTTAGGTGAACAAGGCATATTGTAGTTGTAGTAATTGTAAAGTGGTCAAGTTGTTGCTATAGTCAAGTTGTTGTTATAGTTGAGGCAGGATTTGGTTGGGTTCCCATGTTGCAAAAAAATTAAGGGTAGTTGTGAGGGCATGATAGCTAAGGACTGTCAGGGCATGCTAAGGAATGAAAATGCATGATAACACACGCAATACAATGTGAATTCATGCCAAGGAGTGTTAGGGCTAGGCACAACATTATTTTTTCAATGAATTGGTTGGTTTCCCAAGTTGAAAAAAGGTAAGGCTATCCATAAGGGCATGACAACTAGGGAGTGTCAACATGTGCCTAGAAGTGCTAACACATGCTAGACAGTTCCAAGGCATGTTAGAAATGTTGTTGGGGCCTTCATTTTGAGTTTTTGCGAGAAGACAAGACAAGAATAGGTGGCAGGGATGACTGGTCGAGTTGTGAAGCTAACAACCGATGGGGGGAACAAGAACCAAGAGTGGTCTAGCAGTTACGAAAAGGTGGGGGGGGGGGAGAACAAGAGCAATCAAGCAAGTAGAGAGAAAAGGAAACCAAAGGCAGAGTTAGTCAAGAAGGAAATAATAGGAACCGACAGTCTAGGTACGAAGAAGAGGATAAAAGGAAGAAGAAATTATGGGAAAGGGTTGGTGATTAATAGCTGTTGATGAACCATGCGAGACAGGAACCAATGTAGCCTTTCTGAGTTGTGGAAGGCGGGTACACCCTTGCTCTATTCGTCTCTGATCTGTGGGTTGGGTCATTCTTGTTGTTGATGATCAAGCTTCGAGCCTTATGTAATTATTTATGTATTTCTTTCTATGAAACCTAATGAAAGAGACAGTTTGCACTTATGATGTATTGTTGAGTTCTATTCTGGGTCTTTAAAATTTTAAAATATTTGTCTATATGTTGTATGATTTCCTAAGGTAATGTGAGTAGAATAGTATGGTTGGATTATAGTAGGTGCTTGATTGTTATGAGTTAAGATCGGTTGTGGGTTGTGGTTCACTTGATGCCTCATTCTACCCCCTCACACTTTAGTCATGACACACCTTGGGTAAGACTCCTTACCCTCTCCGGGTAAGGTGAAAATGTTGGCATTGTTCTAGACTACAGCAGAGCCCTGTTGGCCCCTTGTGCCTGAACCCAAGGTCTCTTCCCTGTTCCCATTTCAATGGCAACACGTGCCAAGTGCTAAGGCAGGCCAAGATGTGCCAGGCATTAGGGTGTGGTGCTAGCACATGCTAGGGAGTGTTAGGGAGTGACAAGAAACATAAGGGAACACTAGTTTCAATTGCATCGAAATGAATGAATAAGAGTGTGTAATAGGGAGTGTTAGCGAGTTCCAAGTGTTCTATGGAGGGAGTGACAAGGTATGTTGGGCAGTGCCAAGGCATGCTATAGTGCAAACGAAGCATGCCAATATGTACCAAGTTCTGAGGTACGCCAATGTGTGCTAAGGAGTGTTAGTGAGTGCTAGGGAAACACAAGGGAGCACTAGGTCAAAATGCATGGAAATGAATGAATAAGAGTGCGTAACAGGGAGTGCAGTGAATTCCAGATGTGTTAAGGAGGGAGTGACAAGGCATGGTAGACAACGTTAAGGCATGCTAGAGTATGATGGAAGCATCCAACCGAGATGTGCTAGGTGCCAGGGTGTGCCAATGCATGCTAGGAAGTGTTACAGAATGCCATGGAAACACAAGGGACCACTAGGTAAAAATAATACATGGAAATGATTGAATGAGATTTTGTGTTAGGAAGTGTTAGTGAGTTCCAGGTGTGTTGAGGGAGTGACAAGATATTATTTGTAGTGCTAAGGCATGCTAGAGGCCAGGGAAACGATGTGCTAAGATGTGCCAAGTCCTAGAGACGTGTGCCAATGCATGCCAGGGAGTGGTAGGGAGTGAAATTCTAGTTTAAAATGCATGGAAATGAATGAATAAGAGTATGTGATAGGGAGTGTCAGTGATTTCTAGGTGTGTTAAGGAGTGAGTGACAAGTTATGTTAGGTAGTGCCAAGGAATGCTAGAGTGCAAGAGTGAGATGCCAAGATGTGCCACGTGTAAGGGAATGTCAGGGAGTGCCATGGAAACACAAGGGATAACTATCTCAAAATGCATGGAAATGAATGAATAAGAATGTGTGATAGGGAGTGTCAGTGAGTTTCAGGTATGTTAAGGAGGGAGTGACAAGGTTATATGCTAGGCAGTGTCAAGGCAAGCTAGATTTCTAGGGCATGTCAAGGAGTGCTAAGGAGTGCTAAGGAGTGCTAGGGAGTGCCAAAGCATACCAAGGAATGTAGAGGGTGCTAACAAGTGCCACATAGTGCCAAGGGATTGTTAGATGTGTTAGGTTCTATGGCATGTCAAGATGTAAACTATGTTGCTTAGTTTTTTTATGGCTACAGTTGGATGTGAGCCATGACATGGTAACTTGTAGCTTGTTAAGTTGGATAGGTTGAAATTATACATGAGTAGCCTAAGATGAGTTATATTTAGTTCTCCGGTGAACAAGGCATAGTTTAATTGTGCTAACTATAACTTGGTCAAGTTTTTGTAGTCGAGGTAAGACTTGGTTGGGTTCCTAAGTCCCAAAAAAAGTAATGGTAGTTGTGAGGACATTATAGATAAGGAGTGTCAAGGCATCCTAAGGAATGAAAAGGCATGCTAACACATGTATAACATTTCCAATGCATGTTGAGGAATTTTAAGGAGTGTTAGGGCATCACAAGGGAGAACTAGGTCAAAATACATGGAAATGAACAAATAAGTGTGTGTGCCAAGGAGTGTCAATGAATTCCACGTGTATCAAGGACAAAGTGTATTAGGATAAGGTCAAAATAGGAATTGTAGGATGCAAGCATATGATTACAATTATAAGGGGTTGGTTAAACCAATTTCAGACAAAGGGAGACTTTGAGTTGGGCACAAAACTGTTTTGCCAATGACTTGGTTGGCTTCCCAAGTCGTAAAAATATTAAACCTATCTATGAGGGAATGAAAATTAGGGAGTGCCAAGGTGTGCCTGGATTCTAGTCAAAGTAGATATCAAAGATATTTTATTCAAGGCCATTGAATTGGTTTATGAGGAAAAAGTCTAGACCCATAACGTTGATTATTGGAAAATCTCATTTCATTATTTCAATTGTTACAAAGTTGGGCTTGTTTAGACCTAGCGGTTAGAGTTGAACACACTTTTCTCCAACAACAAGTAAAGTGTGTGTACTCTCTTTCTTTTTCCCAAGGGTTTTCACTATCTTGGTTGTTGGAAGTGGGTCTTGTCAATAATTAATTACGTCCCACCATAGTTTCAATTGGAAGTTGATATTATTAATTGTGAGCCCAATCATGTCCACAGGAGGCATTCAAATTCTAGTATGAATTTACAGGTGACACTTCATTGTCTTAACAAATCCTCTCCAACCAAATCATGAGGTGTTTCCAAGATGGATGGTGTTCCAAGGTATATATTTAATTTGGGCATGAGTTGTCAATATTTTTTTCATTTTGAGCAAAAATAGTAGTGTAAAAGAGCTAAGCTCTCATTCTAGCTTTGAGGTAGTAACTATCCCTAAGTCTCAGCCAAACTCCCTTTCGTTTAAGCTTTTTATGCCTCTTTTGGTCCCCCATGGTTCCAGAGGTTTATATAAGCCAAAGCTATATGTTAGAGTGAAACACGATAAATTTTCAATGGTCATTGGTAAGGATATCAGATTTGAGGATATCCCAAACTTGTTAGAAACTACTTTGGTAGGAAGATTTTATGGTAAGACAGTGCAAAAGGAATCTCTCACAGCATGGGTTTTGGACAATCAGATGTCAACCCTCGGTTATATGTTAATTTTCCATGGATTTATTCGTGGTTGGATAGGCTTTCAATTTTGGCTAAGAGTGGACTATAATAAGATGAAGGAGACAGAATGGGATTGGGGCCATTGAGCCTAGTCCTGGAAACATGGTCGGTGGATTTTGATATCGCCCACAAACATATCTCAATGCAATAACTTTGGGTTATATTTTCGAGCCCTCCCCTTGTCTCCTAGATAGAGAAGGCCCTTCACACTATTGGCAAGAAGCATGGTAGATTTATTTCTGTGGACCTTAATTGGTATGTTTCAATTAATAGGCATTAGGTTTGGATTCTAGTCAAAGTAGATATCAAAGAGTGTTTATTCAAGGCCATTGAATTAGTTTACAAGGAAAAAGTCTAGACCCATAAGATTGATTATTGGAAAATCTCATTTCATTGTTTCAATCATTACAGATTTGGACATGTTCAGACCCAATGGTTAGATTTGAAGGCTCCAATTTTGAGGAAAAAGAGAATTTGGAAGCAAGTTTGAACCAAAACCTACATTTTCAAATCATCAAAAAGTGCATGTCAAGTTGGAACCTATCCTTAAGGTTTAGCAAGAAGTTCGAGTAAACATTATGCCTCCTTCTGCTAATATTAATTCCCCTTCATATTCTTCTTTGGTTTTATCTCTTCATACAAATTCTTTTACTTTTATGGATTTCCCTATTATTTTGCATTCTCCTCTCCATCTTCCCTCTCTTGTCCTTTCCCTTTCTATTCCTAATCGTATCTCCCCACCTTTGACCTTGAATTTTCAAGCCTCCCTAAAGAGGTTCAAAATGTAGTGAATAAGCCTAAACATTCAAATTTGACCAACACTCTCAAGCCTAAGTTTAGACTAATGGAAGAATGTTTATCAAAAGGAGGACTAGCTTCAGAACCACAAATCTCAAATGCAACAGGTTGAAAATATCACCTTCTTAATGAACAACAAAAGTCATGACAAAATATTAAAAAGGGAAAAGGAAAATGAAAATGAAAGACCTTTCAAAGAGGATGGGAAAAATAGGACTTGTAGGAGGCAAGCCTAAGATTCCAATAAGGGGTTGGGAAAAAGTAGTTTCAGATAAAGGGAGACTTTGGGCTATGCACAACACTATTTTTTCAATGACTTGGTTGGGTTCCCAAATCGCACAAAAGGTAAGGCTATCTATAAGGGCATGATAACTAGGGAGTGTTGAGGTGTGCTAAGGAATTACAAGAATTTCTAACACGTGTGAGATAGTTCCAAGACATGTTAGGCATGCCAAGACATGCTAAGATGTGCCAGGTTCTTGGGTGTGGCACCAACGCATGTTAGGGAGTGCTAGGGAAAGACTAGGGAACACTAGTTTCAATTGCATGGAAATGAATGAATAAGAGTGTGTGATAGGGAGTGTTAGTGAGTTCGAAGTGCACTAAGGAGGATCAACCCCACCAAATTTAAGCACACTAACCCAAGGATCTAGGTGGCCCAAATTGAAACCAGATACAAAACCCATTTCAAAATACTCAACCCAGATGATTTCTAAGGAAATACATGTGTGAGGTACTAAATTCAGAAAAACTCATTCCAAAAAAAAGAAACAACTCGGTTTAATTCTAAGGAAAATACGCGCCGAATCTATAGGTTTGTATTTCTATCGACCCCCGGCATAAACCTTCGCCTATTACTTGGTCGTACATGTATCTAAGGGATATAATATGGTAGTTCTGATGAGCCCTGCTATGGATCTTGAAGTTGTGTTTGTCAAAGATTCAAAATCAGCCCCCATTGCATAAAATTCCACCAAATAATATCTCTAACTGCTTTATTATATATATATAATATATATATATATATATATTGTTTGTGTGTGTGTGTCTATTGTGGAGGTACAAAATCAGGTATTCAGAACCCAAAGTGTGAATACATAAAATTGATGATTGATGCTAGAAGTCCAATAATAAGAAGTTGGGTTTGTAGAAATTTTGAATAATATGACACTTATTCACAGAGATGATCCTGATTATACACTATTTGTGGAATCATGCATAATACATAACTTCCTCTACTTTGATCATCAATTTAGCAGTATTAAGAAACAATCGCATGCGCACATTGAAGCATCAATCACACATATCAACATAGTATGTACCCAGGGAAAGCATCTCGCTAAAAACCCCAACTATCTGTATATTATATTGATTGAGAACATGTAACAATACATAGTACAATACTCTTGACAAGTATCCAGCACTATCTGCACCTGTTACACACAATACAACTTAGATCTGATCTCCAAATCTCCTACGCTGCTTGCCTGCCTCCACTGCACAATACCTGCATGAGAATACTAATGAATGAATGATCCAAATTTGTATTTCCCTTGGATATACCACGCAATCCTCATTGGAAATACTCAATCCATGCATGTGCAAATCTCATGCACAACTATAGTCACAACTGACAGCTGTCTTACCCTTTCACTCACCTCAACCACTTGTCTCCACTGAACTGTCCATGCACTGAGTTAACTGATGTATTCTTCAGTTGCTTTATGAGTTAATAATTAGTGAATTAATTAATAACTAATTCACACCACTCATCACTTAGTCTATTGATTTGTTAGACTAAATACAACTAGTTCAACTAAGTCAAATTGAACACAACTCCATCAACTCCTCATCCAACTCCACAGAACTCAATCATTGAAGTCCTAACTGAAGTCCTCCATGCAATAGCTAAAGTAACCCATAGGAACCACATATTTCCTTCAGGCAGCTGCATGTACCACATCTGTAGCTCGAACTGAAGTGCTCCAAGAGAATAAGATAATGTTTATAGTCCAAATATTATTAAGAGCTAATAATATTCGACTGTTTTATTTTTAGCCTGCAGTCTAAAAATAGACTCCACCCATATGTCTAAAAATAGAGGTCCATATATTTTTACCAACTTGACCAAATCATCCACAAATAGCATCCTGCAACTCATAGACCATGATCCATATGTCTAAAAATAGACTTTGCGGCAAAAGTAGCCTGCGGGCCCACTTAGTGAAGGTGACTTCTTTTCACTAAGCTCCATCATCTTGTTGCATTTTCAACAATGTGCACCCACAAGATACCTTGAAATTTATGTTGGAATGATCTCCATTCACATGATTTCCATATCCAATGTGGTCATTGGCCTCTATCAGCCCCGGGAAGTACAAAATATGGCCAACTGTCGTGTTCGCAACTTTTGAGCCAACGAAGGTGGTTATTTATGTAGGTCACGATGACAAGTGCGACTATGTGACTTCGTATGAGTTACATTTACACTCAGGTTGCTGGATCACACCTCAAAGTATTGGGAAAGCATCTAGGAAGTGCGACCAAAACTCTGGTGTGACTATGTGAGCTCCATGGGTCCATTAGCTCTCAAATTCCTCCAATTGTCGACTGTGCCTTTCCATCCCTCTTCAAGGTCCAGAATCACATAGTAGGAACAACCAGAAAAAGTAGCATATCCGAGTTGCAACTGTGTGACCTCTAGTGAGTCACACTTCCACCTAGGTCGCTGGGTCACACCTTAGGAAAACCATCCGAAATACGACCTAAACTCAAGTGTGACTGGGTGACCGACACAAATTGTTGAGTTGCTGGCTCAAGAAGCGGATAAAAGATGTGTCCTCCACTAAGTACGAGTATACGACCTCTTCTAAGGTAGGAATGTCACAAAATCATGCCTGAAGGAGCTACCGACTGGTGCGACTTGTCCCTTTCAGTGACTATGCGAGGAATCTTATAAGCTACCACAGTTGGTTGGGAATACAGTAAAATCAAGCCCACAAGTTTTTAATCGAAGCCAACATTTTTCAAGTAATACAATGAAAAGAGCATTTTCATCTTGTCAGTCATGGTTCTCAAATGGTGCAGCAACTCCAACAGTGTGGCGATAAAAGGGAAAGCTCTAAAACTACTCTAATTAAAATATGTGGATTTGGATGAGTCAGGTTGACATATAGAGAAGGCACTGCCCAAAGTTGGTACATTCCAGGTTGCGTAAAGACAAGATTTCCTCTACTAGGGATGATTTCAATCCCTTTACAAGTACAGTTGGAGGAAGAGGAAAATAAATGTTCAACAAACTAAAAGGCAAAATTCCCATATCATTATCAAATTTGCCATGGGAGTTTGGGCTCCCAAAGAAAATCTATATCACTCATAACACATTTATACATGTCACAAATTCCATAGCAAGGTTATATGATGATTTCCAAACACCCTAACACAACATACACAATTGATTTGTGGAGTTGTATCGCTTGAAGAGAGTATGAGGTCATGTTGGAAAACATTGTATGAAACCCATGTGTTGGAAGAATTTTATCAAGCATCGTTTCCCCAGTAGCATGAAGTAGTTTTCCGAGTTCCAAAACAATACTTGTGCCCATGAACAACCGTTAAAGACTATCATACATTGTCGGTGTGGTAACAAAACCAAAGAATAATGAACCTAGCAGTAGCATGTCAACACCTAAGGGTTTGAAATATGGAAGGAGATGATTTTATTGGTGTCAATTCTTGACCTAAAGTGACGGAAAAGGAAATCCAAGTAGAGGGAAGGGATTAGAATGCTGGTATATGCGAAGAAGCCAGGAGTTCTCACTGGACCTGTGTGGCTTCCTAGGCATGAGGAAAGCAAGAGCATTGACCTAGAAAAGGGAGCTAGGTTTTTCACAAAAGCCAGATAATCAGAGTTTCAATGAGATTGAAAATGGAACCATTAAATATCCTAAAACCTGCTGGAAATTTTAGGAACATGACAACATAAGATGACTAGACGCAAGCGAGGCATGTCGACAAGAATTTCAACTAGTTATACATGCTTTCATAGTTTCACGACAATGTCGACGACAAGAACCAACCCTAGGGTTTCTCAATACTTCTCTTTTCTCTCTTCTATTAGTGTATGAATATTCTCATTATGATATCAATGATTGTATTGGGTTCAATTTAGAATGTACTCAACAATAGGAATGAAAGAGCAGTGAGGAAGTTCAAGAGTCATGAGGGGAGGTCAAGGGTCACGGTAGGTGAACAATCACCTCATCTCTATAAATGTGCCTTCATGCCTCATGTGCCAGGGATTTTGGCACTTGAGTTGAAGTGAAGACTAGAGATAGTTGGTTTATGCTTGAGAGCTAGAGCCACTCAACTCTTGGAAGTTATTAGAGTGGAGATGTAGTGAGGCTAGGGTTTTGCATTGGGAAATGGTATGAGCAGCCCATATTCCACTATTAGGTTTTGACAAATTGCATGACATGTACTTGAAGTTGTAGCGACATTAATAAGATGTTATTTATCTTTGGCACTGATTCCCATGCTTACTCATGGTGGTTGTATTGGTTGTCTCGTGTTTTCACTATATCTATATGTGTGCTTTCATATACACAATGTGTTATGGATTGATTCATAGTTGTTGCATGTATGTTTTTCTTTTGAATCCATGCTTACTTATTTATTTCCATGTTAGTGATCTATTATGAACTATTTTTCAATTAACTTCTGACATGTTCATGTTTATTGTACATCTGATTGGGTTTTAGCTCACTATCCCACTCATGGCATACCTCTTATTATTGTTGCTGACACTTGCTTGTACCTCTTTCTGCATTTGTCAATTGTGGGCTGATTTTGTCTAACTGCTCGAGAATTTCACTCTTGTCCCCACTCTAACACCTTCTCATTTGATAACCAAGAGTGGAAACATTCATGGTGGCAGCCGGACCCACATACCAGATGGGGCTCCTATCTCGAATGGTGTGAGGTCTAATTGGGACTTCACACCAGGGAGACCCCTTAGTTGTTGGCGATACATTTCAGCCCGTCAACAAATTGGCAATAGAAGGAGGGTCAGATGACAAGCTAAGCCCTTAGAGCCTGCATTTTAGTCTCATATCTGTAAATGGCTCTGTCCCGAATCTTACTCCCAGGGTGTTTATCTGGTTTGTCCATTTTTCAATTTTTAATCCCTAAGGAGCAACTCTATCACTTGTCTCAGTTAAAGTTTGATGGTGAGGATGGAACATCCATAACTGAGCACATTTTTTATTTCCTCGCGATTTTCGAATCTTATGAGATTGATGATGAAGAGATTGTTTGTGCGCTCTTCTCCCTGACCCTTGAAGGTCACATCAAGCAATGGTTCCACACATTGCTAGCAGCTTCCATTCATTCGTTTGAGCAATGCATTGGTAAGCTCCAACAATGGTCTCACAGGTACGATTTTCAAGATGTGGTAATGAGGATAACTGAGCTTAGGATGAAACCTGAAGAATCTTAAGAGGATTTTGCTTTTAGATTTGTACATCTTTGTTTTGAATTTCCTGAAAGAGATGCCGACTAAGTGTATTTGAATGAAAATTTTCAACGGTTGGTTCTCGTTTCTTTGCAACATTTTCAATTAGAAACAAATCATGTTTATCATGAGTATCATGATAATTAGCAGATTACAAAGTGTCCAGATTCTACCCCTAATATTGTTTTTCCTATCTCTCTGAATTTGGAACAACCTCAAGCCTCCGAGGAGGAGATTATTGCTTGTGGGATTTCTCATCATCCTCTTGATTTGTTACATTATAATATTTTGGCCGTAAATGGTTTAGATGATGAAAAGTGCTTTCTGGGAAATGAATCAGATGGTCTTGACTCTGAAGTCCTCATACATCCTTTTGATCTTGAATTTGAAAATTATGTTGATATAACACCTCTTCTTGCTGATGGAACCCAGATCAATTCCATTGAAAATATGTCTCACTATATTCCTAGATATCATTCACCTGTCCGTAATGGGATGGAAAGTTTTAGGGGCTAATATTCCCCCAGTGGGCTAATTTTCCATGATTTTTCCACAAAAAAGATTTGTCAATTTCCATTTTTTATAAAAGCCGATTCCCGCAAATTTTAGAGTATAAAATTATTTTACCTTAAAAATTGCCAACATTATATAGAGACTATATATAAAATCATTATAAATTTGAATAATTTTACAAATATATCAATAAACATTTTATAGTTTGCATATTAGGGATTAGTGAAATTCACCAATGTTTTTAAATTTCATGAAAATTTTCCATCCTTAAAATTTTCCTTAGTGCCAATGGCTTTAGTCTTGTCTTATATAAATTTGATTGTCCCATCAAATCCATGGACCACGTCATGCATGCAAATCCATATCCCCCTTTGGAGAACATAAATGGGCATGATGTGAGTTCGGGTCCGATTGGTGCCCCTTCATCTGGCCCTTTGCATCCATTGTACCTTGATTTAGTTCATGGGTCTACTACACTGGCGGTTCCTAAAAATCATTCACATCTTTATCCTACTCATGTTGATTGAAATCATGTACATGGGGGTGATGTTTCACAGTCAAGGTATACAGATCTTGAATCTCTTATTCCTAATCTTTTCCACTCGCAGTATTTAACAGGTGAAGAATAGGGCTTTACATCTTGACCAACTCAAGATGGTTCTCTCATTAATTCCTCTTCACTCTCGTTCGTATTCATTTATTGATCCTACGAAGCCACCAAAATTTGAAGATCCACCTTTCAAATGTTTGGGGACTCATTAGGATGTTGAGGCACTTTAGCTTCCACTAATGGTTATGTAAGGTTCTCACATTCTTGATGAGACCTTTGAACCAAGTCAAATTAGGGTTTTTGAAATGATGGTTTCTGCAGATCACGCTCCTCTCAGCATCATATTTCCGAATGCGAGCTCATCTTGGAAAGCCTCTGATTCGAGTGATGTTTCTCTGAGAAAATCTTTCCATCACCTTTCAGCTGATATGCATAAACCTTTATGCTCTAATTTTTTTGCTGAAGGGAGTGCACTAGCCATTACCTCAAATCTTTTTCACTGTCGCCCAGCCAGAATGGATTGTGAACAGGTGCAATCACATGATGTCTTACAATCTCCTATATGGGAAGGTGCCAATCGCATGACCTCTCCTCTACCTAAGACTCTTCCAGTTGATTCAGTTCATTCGTAGGAATCTAAAGAATTTGACTTGTTGAACTACCAAACTATTAATATTCAGACATCTGATCCAATCAATAATATTTTCACTGATAGTTGTCTTGTGACAGCTAATGATGACCATGTGCATTCACTTGTCAATCTTGCAAAACTCCAGATATTTGATGGCTTATCGTCTGAATGTTTAGAGATTTGTTAGGATGGTGAGACACCTCAGCATCTATTGATGGTTATGTCAAGTCCTCATGCCCTCGATGAAATCCATGGAATGCTTCCAATTAGGGTTTCTATGCTTGAATCCTCATATATCTCAGTTACGTCAGTTGACAAAAGCCCCTCTTTTTAGAGTCATCAAGTTATTCGCCCTCTATATCATGATAGGGTTGTTGATTGGATTCAAGGGTCTTATCTGGCAGATTTATCTGCTAGCAGGCAACATCTTGCCTCACTTACATTGTATTTAGGGTTAACCATGAATGGATGTATGTCATGGTTGGATGATTTTACAATTTTGTGACTTTCTTTACCAGGATTGGATTGTAGTTTTCCTTGAATGGTATTTTTTGGTATGTTTCCCTGTAAGTAGAGGTGACTTTCTTGCTATTGTGCATGTTTCATGGGTGAGCATTTTAGGTTTTGCACAACTCTTTTCAAAAATTCTAATTGCAGTCATATTTGTTTTTGCAGGTCGGGAACTACTGCGCTGGCTACATTGGAAGTTTGATTTCACATGACCTGACCTCCTCTCTGGTTAAATTAGGGGTTAGGGTTTAAAGTAGTTAGGTTATAGGTTTTTCTTATTAATTTACTAATGGAGGTTTGCTCCTTAAAATTTTATTTATGGTTTGAATTTTTTATCTTTTGTTTTCCTTACTATAGGTAGTTTAGTTTCCATCATTTTGATTTTCTACTAGCTTGCACTCATATCCTTGCATTTTCTCATTGTTGCATGGCATCCATGTAATCTCTACATGTGCAGTGCATTAGTATTTTAATTGCAATTTTTCTGATCTCTTATTCACATAGCATTACATTGCATCATAAGCCATGTCTGTTGTATTATATCATGCATCTTTCTTCTTGCTTGGCATACACTCACCTTTGACCTAGACTGGCAATCCCCTCTATGTTGCATACCACCTGCATGAGCCTTCATGAGCCTAAAGCTTTCGAACATTTGGTACTATGAATATATTTCTCACAACATTTTTCACATGATCAAACCTTAAAGTGATTGCTTTGACCCCTTCGCACTTGTTGAAACCCTAGGAGAGCTTCCCTGGTCACCTAACTGTAGAATTAAAACCCTAGCCCTAATGATTGTGTGAGGTAGTGATGATTACGCCAATGTGTATCTTCTCTTAAAATGAGTCATCAAAGTTTCCTCCTAGATATCTCTCCTATGAGTCTAATTGATTAACAAGGAATATAAGAACATATTGCTCATGGGGAACCCTAATTAGTTTGAATGACCTGTACCCATAACTTGAACCTTGTGCTCAACATGGTCTCGACTGTTTCAATGACTTGTTTTCTTTGTTCACTTGTTAACTGAAGATGAGATGTGGAAGCTTGGCATGAGGGAAAACCTAAATCAGGATATCTCGTAGTTTCTTTCAAAAAAGAAACAACCTCTCTTGCTCGTAAAATAAGTCGGGATCCCTCATCTACCCTGGCGTAATGAACACCTAGTAATAAATGCAAATGCACACATAAAATAAAATGAAGTTGAATAAAGTGTAAGGGATCGAGAAAGGCTTCACAAATAGGTAATGTAATGACCATGTCGGGGTTCTGACCAATTTCGTTCATAGTGGACCAATGTTTGTGATTCATTGGAGTGACTCTAATGGGGTACTGTCCAGGCCCGCTGGCAATGGAGAAACACCATAAACTTATTTTAAAGTTATGAATATAATAAGACCTCTACCTCGTTCTTTGCATCATCATCAACTACTGGCACGTGTGAACTTCTAATTGTATGTTTACTAACTAGCAGGAACTGAATGACACACTAAGGGAATGCCTACCTGCAAAGGTCAAGGTAACAGATACCATAGTAATTGTTCAATATTACCTTGCATCATTATCTGGACTTGAACTATTGTAGGGATGTTGGCAGAGACGTTGGATTCTACCAGTGGTTTTCCAATTGTTGTACCCACTACAACAACACCCAAAATTTTCGGGCTTATCAAAAATTGCCCCCCCCGCCCTTCTTATCACCCTAACCCATTAGATTTTGTCCCATGTTTTGAGCTAGTAAAGTTCCTGATGACCTAAGTGTTCAATAACCCCATTTTTGCCCCGCTCATACAATCCATGTCAAATTTATGAATTAGGGTTCGAAGGTGGTCACTCTGATAAGGCATTACAAGCCTCATGCACCCTCATGCTTCATCTTTCAATAAGAATTGTTGTAAGGTAAAGACACCCTATGTTATTGAGAAATGGCCTCTCCCTAGCTACTTTAGGTTTAGGAGAGGGTGACTTTGCTTACACACATGCTAAACCCTAAATTCCCATGATGAAAAATCTCACCTATGTGTACTGCCAACCTTTAACATGCTTTCTCTTGATCATTCTTTAGGTTGTACCATGTGTGCATCATGTAGAGAGTAGCTACATACTACATCATTGTCAATCATCAAATTCATTTATGTGCTTGGCTGACACATTCTTGGAGAAAAGACCTTATTGGGGTATGAAAAGCTAACCCTTCAAAATGTCACCCAATTCCTGAGGTATTGCGGTATTAAAATACATTGGACACATATCCCTTGAAGTTTACATACACTTGCTTTATGTTTGTCATGCATTTTAGTTTAATCTTAATTATAAGCATGATACCGTTTAATTAACTTGTGGCCACTTTGTGCCATGCAGGGCCAACAAAAGAAACTCGTACATTTAGAGCTCCTATTAGGGCACACTCAGTAGCTCTATTCCCCACACATGTGATAGAGAGATGTTCTAAATGTAACATGAGGCAAAAGAGTTTTGAAAAAAGGAATCGAGAGGTGTAATGGGGCTGCAAGAAAATGTTTGTATTTCTCTTATTATATATATATATATAATATATATATATATATATATATATATAATTATATATATATATTTGTATATATATACTCGAGCAGTTGCCAAGCCATCACTATGGACATTTGTACCTAAACCAACTATTATGGGAATGTGATATCTCTATGTGTATTATCAATATCCCATAACAAAGTGACGATAAATGATAACAAAATGCTATGGATGCATAGAGGTGTGATTCCAAGTGTGGTTTAGATTCATTGATGCAATTAAATTGGAATAAACAAGACATAGGTACGAGATTTGAGGCAAAATGGTAGAGACTACGACATAAGTTGAAGGCCTGGTAAGGAGGAATCATACGAGGGTGGAATCTGAATGTAAAACTAATTAACGTGTAAATCATCAAAGGTATCATATGCCAGGTCATATGTTGACACAGCACGAAAGGAAGAAACAGTGCCAACGTATGGCACATCCTTCGACCCATGACATGGTGTGTGTTCGAGTGATACAGATTGGTTTGTGCCAAAGGAGTAAGCAATATGTTCTACACCTCAAATAGCAATGTAACATGCCAACAAGAAGCACCACATGATTACAATCACCTGGTGAAGTATTATGGCAACGTTGTGTTGATGCCAAAGGTGATAAAAGGGTCCCCATTTACACACGACACAATCACATTATAAAGCTTTAAAAGGGCCTCCATAATGCTACTTTCATTTGATCATGATTATGTGACCTCTCAGAGTCACATGCCATTCTCCACAGATTATGATCTACTTCAGGACACGACTCTATGACCAACCCAGTGACTGATAGGTGCACCCACATGATACCTTGAAATTTATGTGGGAATGATCTCCATTCACACGGTTTCCATCTCCAGTTTGGTCATCGGCCTTTGTCAGTCCCTAGAGCTAGAGAATATGGTTGAATACTATGTTAGCAGCTTTGCGCCAATGAATATGGTTATTTATGCAAGTCATGATGACAAGTGCGACTTTTGATGAGTCACATTTACACTCAGGTTGCTGGATCACACCTCAAAGACTTGGGAAAGCCTCCAGGAAGTGCGACCAGAACTCTGGTGCAACTATGTGAGCTCCATGGGTTGCATTGGCTCTTGAATTCCTCTAATTGGTGACTGTGCCTCTCCATCCTTCTTCAAGTCGTAGAATTGTTGATGAGCCTTGGTATTGCAACAAGAATGCAGCAACTCCCAAGGCTACCGACTTTAGTTATCAACCCAGGGTTTGTACAAAGTTAAGAGGTATCGACATTATATGTGCAGCATACAATGTGTCCTTCCTTTTCTATCATGAGAGAAAATAAATGCTGCCTATTTGCAGGAATGAAAGACTGAATTTAAAAATACTTGTAAAGTAACATGAAATCCTCTATCTACTTATTAACACACTTTGCTTGCAAAATAACCCTATTTTAACCCTATTTATCACATGTGATTTTTTAACTAATCTAAGCATGAAATCTGATCAGAGAGTACTAACTACTGTGTGCATGTGTAAATATAAAAGAACTCATTTTTTTAATCTTTTTTATTTATAAATGCAAATGCTAGTCTTTCCTTGATCTTTGGTAGGGGAGACAGGTGTGGAGGAAGAGGGGTACAATGATTTTGATGGCTTGGAGGTCAAGTAGGGGCCTAATCCTAGCTTCAATGATGATTTTTATCAATTTAGGCTCAAAACAGGCTGCTACAGGATTTCCTACAGGATGTACTTGTTCTTCTACAAGATCCCCTAGTTCTCCTACATGATCCCCTGTTTTACTACAGGATGTTACAGATTTACTATGCAAAATTATAATTCATTGAATGACCAAGAAAACAATATCCAAATTGGATGGGACAATTTTTTTTATTGACTAGGATGTCTTAGGTCTCCATTCCAAGTGGAATCACTCATAAAGGCCTCTGTTAACCAATTAGAAAAAAATAGCAGAAAATTACTAGTCTAAAAATCAGAAATTTGAGAACTAGTGAGCTAGTAAATCCATAAAATGCCTAAACTAATCAAGTGAAAATGCAATGGGGTAATTTTTGTTATGAACTAGAATGTTTTGGTGATCTAATGCAAGTGGAATCAACTTGATTTAAGCTCATTAGAATGCTCTAAAAAATAGACAAAATTTACTGCTAGTTGCCACAAAGGAGTTCCAGAAATCTAGATTTGTGAATAAGAAGAGTAATCCAAGTAGCTCAATGATTACTATGACCTTCAAAATATTTTCCAAGGATGAAATTATTATTTTGATCCTGAAAAAGAACTTACATCAACCATTTAACCCAATCCTACAACAAGAAATCATTAATACTAAATGCAGAAATAGAAAGAAATAAAAACAAGAGATGCATGTGAATAAGAAGTGAAAATAAGGAAAGAAAATGATACAAAAGGACTTTGAGGCTCTTGGGATGGCCAAGCCCAAGGAAAATCCAAGACTTTTGGAGGAGAATAAGATTTAGAAGCTGAACATGACACCAATCTTCATTATTTTCATCAATACAATTACATCCCTGCAAGAAAATATAATGGAGCTGCAGAAATACGAGTTCTCTCTACAAGAACACTGATGAAAATCTCCCCCCAGAGGAAAATTTGACTTCGTACTTATAAAAAATGATTAGAATAATTCCCCATGAATGGAGGAATATTTCCCCACCAAAATTCCTTGATTAGTGGATCTGGTTCCCAATACTAGGAATCTACATTAAATGGTAGGGAACACGTTCCTAGATTTTCTCAATCATTGGAGTTCCACAATCTGTGCCATAATTCCATAATATCTTGCTGATTTACTATTTATTTGTGATCCTCCCGTAGTAGGGATCAAGTCCCTAAATTATCTCCTACAAATCTTCATAATCTACCCAATATTTTCATAATATTCCACAAAAATAAATAATATTAGGCACAAATATGCAATTATTCATAAACCTTCCTAATGAATATATTAAAGTTAAAAAAACATTATCTAATGTAAAAAGAGAGGTTTAATGTCTTGAAGGATGTTCATAGGCCTTAATTTATGTTTAATTTAGAGGCATGGGCCTTAATTTATGCCTAATTTAGAGGCCCATCAATTGCACTCCACAAAGAGCCAGAAAGAGCAACCTCTCCGAGTTGCGACTGTGCAACCTCAAGTGAGTCACACTTCCACCCAGGTTGTTGGGTCGCACCTTGGGAAAATGATCATAAATGCGACCTTCACTCAAGTGCGACTGAGCGACCTACACAAGTTGTTGAGTTGCTGCCTCAAGAAGTGGATAAAAGATGTGACCTCCACTAAGTGTGACTATGAGACCTCTCCTAGGGTAGTAAAGTCGCAAAAACATGCCTGAAGGAGATACCAACTGGTGTGACCCAGACCATTCAATGACTATGCGAGGAATCTTATAAGCTACCAAAGTCGGTTGGGAAATCCGTAAAATCAAGCCCACATGTTTTTAATCGAAGCCAACCTTTTTCCAATAATACAATGAAAAGAGCCTTGTCATCTTATCAGTCATGGTTCTCATATGGTGCAATGATTCCAACAGTGCAGCGATAAGAGGGAAAGCTATAAATCTGCTCTAATTAAAAGCAATGGATGTGGACAAGTTAGGTTGACGTATAGAGAAGGGACTGCCCAAAGTTTTCACATTCCGAGTTGCACAAAGACGAAGATTTCCTCCACTGGGGATGATTTCAATCCCTTTACAAATACAGTTGGAGGAAGAGGAAATAAGTGTTCAACAAACTAAAAGGAAAAATTCCCATATCATTACAGAATTGTCCAAGGTATTTTGAGCTCCCAAAGAAAACCTATATCACTCATAACACATTTATACATGTCACAAATTCTATAGCAAGGTTACATGATGATTTCCAAACACCCTAATACAACATACACAATTGATTTGTGGAGTTGTATTTCTTGAAGAGAGTATGAGGTCATGTTGGCACACATTGCATGAAACCCATGTGTTGGAAGAATTTTATCAAGCACCATTTCCCCCAATAGCATGAAGTATTTTGTTGAGTTCCAAAACAATGCTCGTGCCCATGAACAACCATTAAAGACTAGCATACATCGTCGGTATGGTAACAAAACCAAAGAAGAGTGAGCCTAGAAGTATCATATCAACACCTCAGGGTTTGAAATATCAAAGGTGATGATTGTTATGTGTGTTGATGCTTGACCCAAAGTGAGGGAAAAGGAAATCCAAGTAGAAGGAAGGGACGAGAATGTTGGTCTATGCGAAGAAGCCAAGACTTATCATTGGACCTGTGTGACTTCCTAGGCATTATGTCAATCTCAATGGTAGGTTGTAGAGGAAAGCGAGAAAATTGACCTAGAAAAGGGAGCTATGGTTTTCACAAAAGCCACATGATCAGGGTTTTAATGAGATTTAAATTGGAACTGTTCAAGCTCCTAAAACCTAATGGCAATGTTAGGAACACAATGGCATAAGATTGCTAGACGCAAGTGAGGCAATTTCAACCAGTGATGTCGGTTTTCATAGTTTCGCGACAATGTTAGTGAAAAGAACCAACCCTAGGGTTTATCAAGACTTCTCTTTTCTCTCTTCTATCCATGTGCAAATCTTCTCATTATGATATCAATGATTGTATTGGGTTCAATTTATCATGTACTAAACCATAGGCATGAGAGATGAGTGAGGAAGTTCGAGAGTCATGACAGGAGGTCAAGGGTCACAATAGGTGAATAGTCACCTCATCACTATAAATGTGCCCTCATGCCTCATGCGCTACGGATTTTGGCACTTGAGTTGGAGTGAAGACTAGAGATAGTTGGCTTATGCTTGAGAGCTAGAGCCACTCAGCTCTTAGAAGTTAGTAGAGTGGAGATGTAGGGAGGCTAGGGTTTTGCATTGGGAAATGGTATGAGAAGCCCATGTCCCACTATTGGGTTTTGACAAATTGAATGATATGTACTTGAATTTGCAGTGACATCAATAATATGTTCTTTATCTTTGGCACTGATTCCCATGCTTACTCATTCTAGTTGTACTGGTTTTCTCGTGTTCTCACTCTATCTGTATGTGTGCTTTCATATACACAATGTGTTAGGGACCGGTTCATAGTTATTGCATGCATGTTTTTCTTTCGAATCTGTGTTTACTTATTTCTTCCCATGTCAGTGATCTATTGTGAACTATTTTGAAATTAACTTCTAGCATGTTCCTGTTTATTGTATGTCTGTGGTGAAGTAAAATTATGAGTGCACACACAAACAATTCCTCTAGCCCGATAATAGGTCTAGCCACAATCGATACATCCTATGGAATATTTCCTTAGGTTAGAACCAGTTAAGAGGGCCTATCTCTTAGTATGCTTATATTGTTTGATGATGACCTTGCTTGCTCGCTCCAGCTATCTCTCATTCCCTTCTTCAACCACCTGAAACAAGTAAACAACAGCAAACAACAACCATGATAATAGACAAATCGTAATTCAACCTACTTAACAAGTCAAGAAACATTAAGCCATGAACATGTAAGATGACACATCATGTAGGAAATCAATCGATAGTTTCATATATATTGAATCAAGAAGAGATTACAACCATTGTCTTGACGTTGCTGTTCTCCTCCGACAAAACCAGGTTTCCACACACTTCTGCTAGCATTCCATGATGGCCTCAACAATGATAGTTTTAAGGCTCTTCCTTTTAGGATTCAAACTAAACCAAATTCACACCTCTCCCTCACACAACTAGAGAGCTACAACTATGAATAGCTTTTTGTTTACTCCAAACTTAATTAGCACTAGCACACCAACATTAACACTTCAACACTAACACTAGCTTGTGCTTGGGGAAAAGGGAGGTTTATATAGCATGAATGGATGGAAGATGGATCCTCTTCTCATGGGAGAAGGTCTTATCTCTTGAGGTAGTTCCATCCTTATAGGGGGAAAGGAGCGAAAACTGACATCCTCGACCCCATCCGACCAAATCGTTTACCAGACTTCCATTACGAAACTTCTAGAGCTAGAAGCTTCGGCTCTTTATTTAAAAAAAATTCCATAAGAGGATCAGCGCAACTGGAACAAAGCTCAATCGCTCCATTTGGCACTATGTATAGTGTTAATCCATACATATCGGCGCGAGGAGGACAAGGGCCATTATCGCCAATCTTGTAAACTGGGAAAAATAAAATATTTTGGGAAAATGGTGCAAGAGGGAATTGTTCTGCTCATGAAGAGGGACACAATGGGAGTTTCTTCATGAAGGGAAAGCATGTAGTGTTCACTGTAGAGGTCCTCCAGGATCAAGGAATGGGGAGTACAGGGACAGTGACAAAATGTTGTGTAACAGATGCTCCCGAAAGTGTGAAGGCCGAACTAGAGTCAGGGATGAAATGCTTTATGAATCAATGTGGGGAATTGTAGTTTATCATTGGAAAACCTGTAAGAAAGTACAGATACATATACATAACTGAAAAATATGTCAAATGATACATGAATCATGGTATGGATGCAACAATCCATAGAATGATAATGTAAATGGATCTAGGCATGGGTGCAGCCATCCGTTAGAGAGGATCATAATGAAACCAAGGTATGGTCGCGACCATCCAATAATGAGAAGGATCACATATGATAACTCATTGTATGGTCATAGGCATCAATCTGAAAGAGACATGTATATCATCATATTCATGTCACACTACTTCGCAACCTGGACTTTTGTAATCTGAGCCCAAGGTCTTGCGCTCCAACATGACCCTATCAAAGTACAAATCCTAACATGTGAATAGATTTGTTGAGATCGAACATGCTAGAAAGTCGCTTGATTACTAGTCAATGATGTAAATTGTTAACAAGCGCGAGAGAAACCACCAATAATGACAATGGTCCTCAAGGTACTATCAACAAAATCCATGGAATGTGAATAGAGGAACTAAAGTCGAACACCCGCGAAATCACTCGATCGAAAGCCAATGATGTGAACTTGTCATCGAGTGCGAAGAACTTGCCATTAGGGCATGCAAGCTCTAAGGTACTAGAAAGGAGTCTCTTGGTCAACTTCCTGGATAATGAGTTGAAGTCGATAAGAAGTGACTGTGTCCAAGGAGGGCCATAATGTATCCCACATCATCAACACAAGACAAAAGGATGCAAAATGATTTTGGATGATAAAAAGAATCAGGGGTAAGTGTAACTGCAGAAGGAAAACTCTTGAACATATCGATGACACAACTGGAAGTTGGCAACTTTTGGATCCATAGGATCATTCGTCATGATGATGTGGCAGATATAAAATGGAAGGCAAAAATGAATGGCCCAGCCCAGGAAGGTCAACGATACAAAGGAGGATATCCCAACCCGACACAAAGCAAAAGGTGTCATGTTCAAGAGTGAGCTACTGACACAACTGATTAGATTTCCAAATTTTTCCCCCACCATTTTGGCAGGTACCCCAATTATTTTTAATCTCAAGCTTGAAGGGGATAGCATATTCTTGCACTGTAATTTCATCCTTCAGACGAATCCGACCTAGTAAGTTTATTGAGCCCTTGGAAGGAGAAGCTCATGTTCGTCATGGTGACGAATCTGATGTCGTTTAATATTTTAAGGAGTCTAACAAAGGTGTAACTCAGTATCTTTTTCATGCCTAGAGAGTTTGAAAAAGACACAGAAAAGAAAACTCCACATGGTCCCTTTTTGTACATTTGTGTCTCTCGAGCCCAAAAAGGTAGAAAACAATACTTGAGAGAACCGCTTGACCATTTTAGTCAAGGAGTACCTTTTTTTGTAAATAGTGCATCCTAACCCGAAAAAGGGGTAAACATATATTGGGCGTTGTATTGGGCGCAGGATCCCCCAAGGGTAGTTTTGGGGCTAAAAGCCCATATTTTGGTCAAATTTTGTAATCCAAGTGTAAATACTTTTCATTTTATGGTCGCAGAGCGCGTAGGTGTTAAGGAGTCATAGGATTGTCCACCCTTATTTTGGAAATGTAATTTCGGTTGTAAAAGATCTACCCATGGTTCACAAACCATGGGATTATATAAATAGAGCTAAGCTCTAAGTAGTTTGAAAGAAGATAGACACATGAAGATATGATGTATGAGAGATAGCTCTGAGGTAGAAGTCTAAGTTTGGGACATAGCGTAGGTAGAGGCTCTGCAGCTAAGTGCACAAAGGCCTAGGATAGAAGTTCGTAGCTGACTGCACAAAGGCCTAGGATAGAAGTCCACAACTGAGTGCGCAGACCCCTGCAGCTGAGTGCATAGGCTGGGTTGAGTCTGTAATCATCTGGAATTATCAATAAAGTGAATTATTCTACAATTTGCGCATATTTATTTCCTGTTTATGCATCTTGTTATGTTGGGTATGAATTCATTTATAATTCTTATATGATGTGTGAATGTATGTAAATGTGTTGGTTAAGTGAATGCAAGTAAGAACATCTGTTTACGCGAAGCTAACTAAAATTGGTCAATAAGATAAGAAGACACTTAGCATAGTTTGGGAGATATCGCAGTTTGCTGCCCTAGCAGTGCGAAAGTTCCTGAAGTGCAGGTTAGGTGTTGGCTTATTGGGGCCTGACCCAGGTTCATAGGTGATTTAGCCAAACAAATCTTGGTACTACTGATCTAATAATGAGATCTTAGAAAATTATTAAGGTATTACAGACTCATGTGCATGGATATGCCTATGTTTCTTTGTACAATGGATTGATAAGATTGCAAAATACATAGATAATGAAGTAGTTAAAGAACATAATACACAACACACATAAACACAATAAGTTTAATAAGGAGTTCACCCAACACTCCTGGGCTACATCTCCTAGTCCAGCCTTCAGTGCTGACCTCTCTATTATGTCTTCAAAACAGAGTTTTACAACAGTGAGCTCAATTTGAGCCTCACACAACATATACAAAACAATAAGGCTTTACTTGGATCCCCCAAGTCTCTTATGAGTACACAGACTCTCCTCACTGACTCTCTATCTCAGAACTACCTGTTCTGTTTTCTGTCATTCTGTGGCTTTAAAGCCAATTGGTGCTATTTTTTCATTTCACCTTCTTGGGCTCTCTAGCTTCCCTACCTATGTCCTCTCAGATCCCTTTCTGAGCGTTAGTAATCATTGCTAAATGCTTCTAGGGATGGTGGCTGCCTGTTCTGTAATGGAATGGTCATCAGGCCTTTGAAATCGTTCGAAATCACTGTTCTTTGTTTACACAGAGAAATACATTCAAATGCAAGAAAAGTCTACCAAACAATGTCTATCGGACTTGAAACATTATGAATCCACCTTATAACTCCTATCGGGTCCACCTTTACACCACTTACCAAATCTCCACCGTTGATCTGAGAGGTCTTGATCCAATGGTTGAGATCAATTTCGGGCATCTCTTTCGTACGATTGTTAACCACCCGATGAGGGTGGTTTTCTCTCTCCTTAGCCTGGACACATGGCAGTCATTGTATAGGACCGGGTGGAGCCCAGCCCAAACCGTTTACCGCCTTGGGTCCTCCTGAAATCCTGCCTGTTTTGTGATTTCCCTTTTATATTAAAAAATACATTAAACATTGTAAAATCCCACAAAAAAGCCCATATCAGACTTAAAACAATATATAATTTCATTCACAAACCCTTTTGGGTCCGGTTTTCATCGCATCGGCGCTTCCCTTCGTATTTCATTTAATAAATGAAATACGCGAAATACATAGAAATCTGTCGTTTGACGAATCTCAAATTTTATGGAATATTGCTTTATAGCTCTATCGGGTCTGGCTATCGCATCGCG
>APFE030638493.1:2380-24769 GCA_000404065.3 Pinus taeda | reverse complement strand
TCGCATTTTGGTCCCTGCCATTTGTCCATTCCTGACCATCGCACCCTACAGAGGAGAAAAATAGTATGCATCACACCTTGTACATTGGGAAGGTGATATGCATCGCACCCTCTGCATGGAGCTTTCACTATGGTCCAGTTTTGACCATTTATGAGCAGTTTTCAGTGGAGAACTTCTGGGAGATGATGTAATTAATTGACCTTGTTCCTTTAGGCAGTGAAGCAACCCTTTTAGGGACTTAAGAGCCCTCAATTTATGGACATTTGTGATTGGGGTTGAAGTACCCAAAAATGTTTATAACAGGCACCTTGGGAAGATCACCACCATCGTTCCCATCTTCCAAATTATCACGAAGACTATTCCGGTGACCTAAATCATCCTTCAGTTTTTTATTTTCTATCAAATACTGTAAATACAGTGGATTATGAGGATAGTTTTTTTACTGTGTCAACCTCATTAAAAAATGAAACAACTCCCTTTCCAAGTCAAGTCTTTCAAAGATCTCGGAGGTAAACCTTCATTCCAACCACCGCGTTGAATGCAATGAAGCTTGGGGGGCATGCACCTCAATTTGTGTCATTATGTTGGGGGCATGCGAATTTATAACAAGCATCGTTTTTCATTTCAAGCTTGTGTAAACATGAAACTGAATCTAAGCATATGTTGTCGCATGGTTCAAGCTCATTAAAAAATGAACTAGACCATCAGCAGTGTTACTGCAGGGTTCAAGCTCGTTAAAAAATAAACCCGCAACGAGCAGTTTTATGTGAAGTTCAAGCTCGTTAAAAAATAAACCTAGCAATGAGCATATGTTCCACCAGAGTTTAAGCTCATTAAAAAATGAACCCACCTTCGGTAAATAACCATTGTGATCGCATTATTATCAGCTTTTAAGCCTTGGTCATGTTCTTACCATCACCTCCACTCTTTTTTAGCCGATCATACGCCTCCATTTGATTGTTTACCCCTTTTGAGGAACAATTGCGATGAGTGATTTTGTTAGCCATATTCTTTGCACTGCCATGATTGGAAAGTTCCAAACCTTACCTGGAACCAGCTGCTACTTGAAAATATCACTTGTTCCTCGAAAAATGAGTCTCCTTTAAGCTCTTTTCATCTGACTCGTAAAATATGAAAAGATTGCCGAGCAATTGGCCTCTCCAGCTCGTTAAAACGATCGGAAGTGCTATCCCTCCTCTAGATTTTAATCTTCTTGGACCTGAGGGATCATTACACAAAATGATTGAGTGCTTATCTTGTTCGGCTCGTTAAAACTATCGAAAATTCATTCCTTTTGTATTGTTTTATACTTTTTTGTACTTAAGGGATTATATGATGAAAAAGGATTGCTGGAGTTTCCTTTCCATCCCTTTTCAGACTCTCTAAAATTGAAAAAGGACCAAGTTATCTTTGTCATTGAATTCGTTAAAACCAATAGCGACGAACTTGTCCATGCAGACAAGAATGAGTTTCACTGTCGCTAGACTCGTTAAAACATAGCGATGGGTTTTCCCGAAGGGAAAATTATAGAACGAGCATATGTTATCCTCCTCAAGATTGGCAAAAATAAAGAGGTACTGGTCAGCAATGATTGGGGAAAAATTGGGAAGAAAACTTGAAGAAACTATATTGGTAGCAAGTCGCTCTTGAACATGACACTTTCACTCCATCACCATGATTGAGTCGGGTTGGGTTATTCCGTTCACCGGTCATATTACCATTGGTCCACCATACCATCCATTTTTGGGGTTAACGCTACCAATCCATTTCAGTTTCACCGATATGTTCCACAGAAGTCACTCAGAGAATTCACCAACCCAGCTTGTGTCTCATCCACTGCAATACCTTCACCCTTCATTCTTTCATGAATGCCACCCTGAACCCTGTATCATCAGATCGTTTTCACCTCCAAAAAATCATTTTCTCGGTTCCGTGTCATAGATGTGGGATCCATTAAGGCCCTCCTACGACGGGTCACTTCTTGTCGATGACAGCTCATTATCCAAGAAGTCAACCTAGGAACAACCCTTTCAGTACTTTGAAGCTTGCATGCCTCAATGGCAAGTTTGTCACTTCCGGCGACAGGTTTACATCAATGGCCTTCAACCGAAAGATTTTGCATGGTGTTCATCGCCAGGTCCCATTTTCACACCACGTGAATTGTACTGTCATACCTTGAGGGTCATCATCATTATCAGTGATTCCTCTCATGCTTTTTAACAGCTTACATCATTGGCTGGTAATCAGGCGATGTCTTTCCATGTTCGACTCTAGAACATCTTTTCACATGGATCGACTTGTACTTCGGGCGAAAATTGAACGATTTTGAAGACCTCGGATCTAGTTTCATCCATCTGAGCTGTGATATATTCGGGGAAATAAAGAAATAAAATGTACATCATTGCTACACAGATGATCATCCAAATCAAAGGATGATGGCTCTATCAGAATCATCAGCCTGCCTCACAGACGGTTGTTTGTCCTATGTACATGAGAATGAATTTATAAAGCTGAGAATGGGAATGCCCGCCTCAGCTAGATCATGAAAATATTATGAAGATAATGTATTGTATTGTATCTTATTACAGGTCACCTTCCAGTTCAAAAAACCTCGGATCCTCATGATAAAGCATTTCACCCGACATCAAAAAGATTTACGACCTTGTACTTTAGGGGGCAACTGTTATAGACATATTTGGGCACTGCAACCCCAATCATATATGTCCATAAACCAAGGCTTCTAAGTCCCTAAAAGTGTTGTTTCATAACCTAAAGGAACAAGGTCAGCTGATTACATCATCTCCCAAAAGTTCTCCATGGAAAACTGCTCAAAACTGTTCAAAACTAGACCATACAGACTGCTCAGTGCTAAGGGTGCGATGCATCTCACCTGCCACATGCAAAAAGTGTGATGCATACTGAAAAGCCCTTCTGTAGGGTGCAATGGGTGAGAGTAGACAAATGCCAGAGACAGTTTGCAAGGTGGATGATCATGGAATCTTCCAGAAACTTCTCCTGTGACACTTGCCTCTCTGAATTCGCTCAGGGATGAGTAAAAGATCAATGAAATCTCCAAGTGGAGCCAAGAAATATCAGTGGAATGACACTAATAAAAAACCCAGAGTTGACTCACACCTCTGCAAATATCTATATATGGATTCCTCATCTTAGAGATCTAGAGGTTAGAGGCTGAAATCTTGTATTTTGTAAGGAAGTGTTGTTGGTTTCTTGGTGGAACATCACAGTGTTGGGTGATCTAAGCTTTTCATGAGGTGAAGAAGGGCTTTCATGCTAGGAGGATGACGCTAGGTCAGATCAATGGGTTGTAATCCTCTCTTCTACTCTTTCTATCAATAAAGCTATTCGAGTTTTCATCCACATTGTTGTATGTTTGATGATATATGCATTTGTGTGGTCAATATATATCTGGTCCTATATTGTTTATGATTGTAGATCTCTATACTTTGATGGTATTATGCTGCTTTGACATTACAGGTGTTCTTTGAAGCGGGGTAAGAAAGGAAGGAGTAACAAAGATCTATCAGAAGGGAGAGGAAACAAGCAAGGAGCCAAGTGAAACACTGAGGTTGGTACTCTCTGCTTCTCTCTCATCTACTTCTCATAAAGGAAAACAAAAGTAACTTTAGTTTGTTTGTTTTTAAGATACCTACCCGTCTTAGTGGGACTAGCAGCTATGAATGGACACTAGATTTCCTGATAACACCCTGTGACTCTATCATCCATCTTACGCTCTGCGCCCATAATTCACGGAGCCTTTACAACAATATCGGCTCAAAATTTGGGCTTTAAGCCCCAAAACATGCCTTGGGGGATTCTATGCCCAACATTAGGGCTGTGCGAATGCCAATTGTACCCTTTCACGAAGGTACTGAAGGGTGGAACAGAGGGTTAAGAAACCTGCGTGAAGGTAGGTATAGCCATAATAACCCAACATCACAACCATCTCAAGGGTGTAGAAACTTGGTTCCTGTATCCCCCCATACTGCTTTAGGTGAGACTTCAGTCTGTGCTCCGCGGGTTGATGCTAAAAGGGCCAATAGTGTAGGGATTTGTTTGGCTAACTGACGTTGAACTTGGGTCAGGCCCCCTTGAGCCAACAAATGGTTCCATTGCCAAGACCAGAATCTGCATAAGAGATGTGTGATGTCGTATCATTGAAATCCAACTAAGAAGGAGATTGGAGACTGGTTGGATAGAAAGATCCATGAGTTCGCAGCACAAGAGAGCAAAATCCCACGACTGTCAAAGGAATAGTGGTTGGATCGATACCTGTATACAGAGATCCATGAAATCATTTTCTGTTCTTTCCCTATTGATCTATACGAGTGGATCACAAAGCTAGCAGATAGACAAGGAAGGTGGAAACTTGATGGTCCTATTGGGTGGACCCCAGATCTAGTGCGAAGGTTGGAAGCATAAGAGGATAAGATCACCCACACTGTCAATCATTGGCTCGATCATGTCATAGGAAGATTTGTGACTGAATTCGCAGTCGACACCTCAGTTAGCTATAGCGAAGCGAAGCGATGCTTTTTCAAAGGACCGCGAGGTAAGTACATAAAATCTTTGTATACTTGGATTAAAATGTAGTTGTGCAAAAAACAGGTTATGGAGCTACCTTGATTTTCAAGACTATGTGAAGTAGAAAAATTTACAGAAACAAAGGAAATAAGGGTCCGGAGTATAGCCCCTTGATTTCACCTCTGCGAAGGGACGAAGAAGTAATATCGAAGGTTTCTCCGTGAAGCGCTATTCAGTTAATAAGACAAGGATTCCCGCGAATACCACCTTTGACCACACCACCTCTGACTTCATCACCATCACCTCCAACTTCACTTGTACCACCTCCACCTCCACCATGGTTCAATATGACAAATACAATGAAGTTGCCTTTGTTCAAGGGCTTGGGAAATGAGGACCCAGACCAATTCTGGTTCACTGTGAGGGTTTTATGGGAAGCTCAAGGTGTTACAGATGATCATATAAAGAAAGCAACATTAGTTAGTGCTCTGCAAGAGCGCACGCTAACTTGGTATGTTAAGTACTCTAACGATAAACTGAATGCTGGAGTAGCAGACATCCAGGTAGCACTAAATAGAGAATTTAGTAGGCCTAAATCTGAGGTGCAGTCGATTGTGGGATTCAAGGAGATCGCGATGCAACCAGGTGAGACACCTCGGGAACTATATTAGAGGTTGAAATGTACAATTCATGAAGCCAACATGAATATGACAGATGGACATCATCGTGAGTGGTTTGTGGCTTTGCTACTACCACACTTAAGGAGTGCGTTGTCGTAGCAAAACATAACAACTCAGGCAGAGGCCTTGGAGATTTTCGTGAGACTACATGAGACTCCCATGCAAGATCCTAATCTAGGAGTCTAGCATATCCATGCGCCACTGAAGAATCTGTGCCTTGATATGAAAATCCTGAAGCAGGATAGGACAACTCAGCTAGAGGTACGCGAGGAGGTATGGTGCTTGAAATGAAAGATTCAAGGTCATGACAAAGACCATTGTCTGGTCTTTTCAAATTACCTTGCAGGAGGAGGACCAATGCCTTTAAGGTCAGAAGCTCAAGCAGGACCTACCATGACACCTACTTTATTGTGCGCTATCTTCCAGGTAACTGAACAACATGCTAGGGATAACTGTCACTTGCTACAAAAGTATGTACAAGAACCACAACAATTGTTCTACAACTTTTGTAGGTCAGTAGGACATGATGAGCATACTTGCAGGAGCTATGAATTGATGATGGATAGAACTCCCACTTACTGGGTTCAGGCCAAGATGCGACCCCTTGACTAGAATGCAAGGATGGTGCAAACAAGATTTTAGGGGCGTGGACGAGGCCAAGGTGGAGGAGGACCTGGTAGAGGTCGAGGACAGTTGATTTGCTAAAATTGTGAAGGACCAGGACACTATGCCCGCAATTGCACTAATCCAATATGTCCATCGTGCAAGTATTGCACACTGTTTGATCGTGAAATAAAATATTGTCCTAAGCTGATAGCTAGGATACGTGACAAAGGAGTGCTACTACCTCCCCTGACTTAGAACCTGTAGATGATGAGGTCTGAGCCACGCGAGGAATATCTGAATGTAAATATAGTCTTCTAGAGTGGAATTGCGACAGGAGATGACAAGGGGAAATAGCCAGAAGACAGTACATGGGTTTTCAAGGCCCCAATGAAAGAGGCTGAGTTTGATTTGGAGCATGCTTGGGAAGCCTTCATGGAAGCTAAGAAGAGCTTCGCTAAGGTCTCCACTTCAGGAAGCAAGGATAAGCCTGAGCCAGAGATGGACCCCTCTATGCTCACAACTTTCCTGGAAACCTGTATGAAGTTACTGCACAACAGTAAGGTTCTGAAAGGGCTACAAGAACTCATCAATAGATGTGTTGGAACTATGCTAGCTGAGCCACACGTGGTATGAAAGATTGACAAGCATAAAACAAGGACGGGACGGGAGATGAGACTGACTGCACAAATATGAGAGTATGAAATGGGTTAGGTCATTTTGGACTTGGGGTTAGATGCGAATGTTCTGCCAAAGTATACTTGGGAGTGAATGGGGAGACCTGTGCTACAATGGTCTTTGATTCAGCTAAGGATGGTGAATCAACAAAAAATCATACCCATGGGGCGGCTGGAGGGGGTGACCGTGGATATTGAGGTAGTGACCACAATGGCATATTTTGAAGTAATAGAGATATTGGATGATAGAAATCTCTACCCTGCGCTCCTGGAAATTGACTGGGCTACTCATATGAATAGGGTAATCAATCTGAAGAAGCGAAAGATGATCTTTGAGAAGAAATCACTGCGCATAATAATACCCCTGGATCCTGATGAAGGATTGCGCTATACGGAACCAGTCCGTGATTATGAGAGTGATGATGATCTGGACTGCATCTATAAGATAACAGCATGAGACCAAGATTGGGTGAATCCCACTGTGGAAGGATGGATTACGTGGGATTGCGAGAGTTCCTGCACTTCAGACTCCAACGAAGAAATAGAATGCTAGTAGAATCAGTTACATGAAGTAACTATGCAGAATTGCAACATGATGACCCAATCGTTGCACTGTGTGTTGTGAGAGGTAAGAAAGCTGCCTATTTATGATGGTCTAAATGAGGTAGATATCTTTTTGGATGCATTTGAAAGGGAGGTACCAGAAAAGTATCACTTCCAGTCCTTGGACTAGGAACTGCGCGCTATACCCGTTAGATGGTGGGGTATGCATAATGGGAGTTTTGATGATTGGCACGAATGTAGGAGGATGATGAGAGTATGATTTGGGAAGCCTAAGATGCGACTGATAGACAAGTACGATGGACATAATGATCCGTGTGCGCATCTGGCCAAATGGATGCAGGTTTATGGAGAAAAGTCACAACCTAAGTGGGTGCAACTGTTCTGTCATACCCTGGATATTATCCCAATGAATTGGTATATAGAAATGGAGCTCCACCATGGGACATGTGAATCGGATATCCTACGATTCATGATGACATTCAGTTTTGAGGACGGGTTTGACAGTATTGATGAAGCACTACAATAGGTGAAAGCAGCCATCTTTAGGATACCACAGGATCCTTTAGACCTGATTCAACTTGAATGGGCTACTTAGCTGAGTCGCGCGCTGGAATGTTATAATGTAATTGTTGAAGAGGAGGATAAGGATCCGCGGAAGATTAACATTCCAAAAATAGAATGCCATCATAAGGTTCAAGGGCCGCAGATTGAGAACCCTGATATAACCGTGCCAGTGAAAACAAAACAAGTGAACATTGGTATAGAGGTAGAACCCAAATTTGCGAAGATTGGAGACTACTGGGATGACACGACAGTGGATAATGTCACTAAATTTCTCCGTGAAATAACATGACTCATTCCCTACCAAGTTTATGGATGTGAAAGGAATAATCGGAGATCTAGGAGTGATGAAGATCACGTTAAAACCCGACATGAAGCCAATTAACCAGAGGTGTTACTGTCTAAATTTGAAATACAAGGAGAAGGTCTGCTTAGAGCTAGACAAAATGCTCTCAATAGGCATCATTGAGCCTATGGAAGGATCTGATTGGGTAAGCCCAATGGTGGTGCAGGAGAAGAAGTAGAAGGATGAGATAAGGATATGTGTGGATCTCAGAAAACTGAATGACGCTTGTGTGCATGATCCTTTCCCAACTCCGTTCATGGATGAAGTGTTGGACAATGTAGGTGGTCAGGAAGTATATTCCTTCACTGATGGGTTCTATGGGTACTACCAAATCAAAATAGCGATGGAGGATAGGAGCAAGACAACCTTCGCGACTGAGTGGAGTTGTTTTCAACACATTGTCATTCCATTTGGATTGAAGAATGTGCATGCTATCTTTTCGCACATGGTTGTTGCAGCATTCAAGGAATTTATTCATAAGTTCCTGGAGGTATATTTTGATGATTGGACTGTATTTGGGCTAGTTAAGCACCATGTAGCGAGCTTGCACTTAATGTTGGATACCTTTCGAAGATTCCAGATCATGCTTAACCTTAAGAATTATCAGTTTTGCATTCCTTTTGGGAACCTATTGGGGCATGTGGTTTGCAGAAAAGGACTGATGGTAGACCCCACAAAGATCATGGTGATACTGAACTTGGAAGCACTGAGGAGTGTGAAATAGTTGCACTCTACTCTGGGACATAGGGTATACCCAGATCACCGTGTTGATGGAAAAATTGTTGAAGAAGGATGTCACGTTATGCTAGAACGATGACTGTAAGAAAACCTTGGATATATTGAAAGAAAAGATGGTTACCACACTGATTATAGTCTTCCTGAATTAGAGGAAAGAGTTTCATGTATATGTCGATGTGTCATGTATGCCACTGGGGGCAGTACTAACATAGGATGGCAGAGAAGACTTGGACCACCCTATCGTGTTCACAAGCCACTGACTATCCAAAGAAGAGAAGAACTATTCTACCACTGAATGCGAGGGGCTAGCTATGGTGTATGCGCTCCAGAATTACCAACACTACTTGCTAGGAGGCCACTTTAAGATGTATACGGATCACTTAGTGCTGAAGTACCTGGTTAATAAGCATGTGTTGGGGGGGTGAATCTGTAGATGGATCTTATTTTTCCAAGAGTATGATTTTGAAGTTCTTGTGAAGCCTGGACGATTGAACGCGGGACCAGACCATTTGTTGTGCATCGAAACAAGGGAGGAACTGAATAACTTGGGAGAAGGATTACCTGACACGCAGCTATTCATAGTGCGTTTCACGGATGATCATTTCAAGGATATCATATACTTCCTAACAATAGGAGCTGCACCGGAAGGATACTCTGTTGACAAAAATAAGGAATTAGTGGTGCACGTGGTAGATTTCTCTATCATTGCTGGGAATCTATATAGGATGGGGATTGATGAGATATTGTGATGGTATGTACCTAAGTTTGAATGAAGCAACATTCTCGCAGACACTCATGGGGGTGCCACAGGGGGACATTATGCAGGGAGAGCAACCATGTAGAAGATTCAATGCGCCGGGTTTTGGTGGCCAACCCTTCATCAAGATTCAAAAGCATATTGCAAGGCGTGTGATGTATTTCAAAGAATAGGTAGACCATCAAGGAGGGATGAAATCATTTTGAATCCACAAATGATGTTGCAACCCTTCGAAAAGTGGGCAATAGATTTTGTAGGACCCATTCAGCCCCAAGGGAAGATAGGAGCGAGGTACATTATCACTGCGATGGAGTACTTGACTCATTGGGAAGAAGCGCAATTGGTGAAGGATTGCACAGGTGCCACTGTCGTGAAGTTTCTATTTGAACATGTATTAATGTGATTTGGATGTCCAAGGATCTTGATGAGTGATCATGGTACGCACTTCTTGAATGAGACAATCAGTGCATTAACAGAGGACTTTTAGGTATATCACCAGAAGAGCACACCTTATCACCCACAGGCTAACGGGATAGTCGAGGCATTCAACAAAGTTCTTGAAAATGTGTTGAGAAAGGTTTGAAATGCTCAATGAAGTGATTGGGACCTACGCATACCTGTAGTATTGTGGGCTTATCGAATGACATGCAAGAAGTTGACGGGACAAACCCCTTTTAGGCTTGTCTATGGTGTGGAAGCCATAATGCCTATGGAATACATCATGCCTAGTCTACACATAGAAGTGCTCATAGCTATGATGGATCGCAGAGCCCTGGAAGAGAGGCTTGTGCATCTAGATGAGCTTGTAGAAGAAATACTTTTGTCTGGGTTTCACCAACAAGTCCAAAAGCAGTGTGAAAAGGCATGGCATGATTGACACATCAAGCTGCGCATATTTAAGGTAAACGATTTGGTTTTGTTGTATGATAGTAAGTTTGATAAATTCCCCAGAAGATTCAGGATGCACTGGTTAGGGCCTTATGTTATTAAGGAGATTACCAATGGAGAAGTGGCACAATTGGTCAAGTTAAATGGAGAACCCTTCCAAGGAAAGGTGAATGGCAGTCACTTGAAGCCATACACCGACCGTCCGACCATGTGACTAAATGAAAGTAGCATAGTCTTAGTGCTCCAGGCAGCTAAAAGGAGGCGCGGGACTATAAAGTACACTGCCCGGGTTGGGGAGCTGCGTGATTTCAGGATTGCGCGAAGCAGGGAAGTGTCACAAGGTCTACGACCGTGCAAAGGCAATTTTTCTACTAATGGAAATAGCACGCAGGTCCACCGGAAAGTGACCATTAAAGTCACTGTTCATGATTTGATGGTTGGATTATGGCCAAATGGAGTAGGCGACAAGCATTTAAGGAGAAATTTATGGATTAGATTCTTGAAAATCTGCCACCAATCTAGCATTAATGGGCCAAATGTGGGGGGAACAGTCGGATTTGAATTCAAAAGGCCCTATAAATCACAGGTGGCTGTCTAGCGAAAAACACTTGGCATTTTGAAAATTCAGTTGTTGTGCTATTAGGTGTGTATAGACCATGCAAATTTTGAGGCTTTGAGAGCAAGTTCAGCATTTGAGAGATTGTCGAAGGAGACCCAGGACCTCCTGAATAGAATGATGTCAACACCTGAGGAAGCAGCGAAGGAAATTGAGGTAGTAGAAGCTACCCCAGAGAGTGCTAAAGTGGTAGTCGAAGTCCCTAAATCACCGAGGACATCGATACCAAAGAAGGATAAGCAAACTACGCTACCAATGCACATCTCACCAAGAAACCCAGAGAGGCCCAAGCTCACTTTGTAGGAAAAGGGGAAGGCTAGTAATGTAGAAGCAAATGAGGAAGAATTTGAAGAAATCTTGGAAGATGAGGAGGCTTTGGAAATAGAAGTTGAAACCTAGGGTGTAGACCCTATTACCAAGTTACCAGAATATGTTCCTCCGCGCAAGGGCAAAGCCAAGCTGCCAAAGGACATAGGCAAGAGCAAGAGCTCCCTGCAAACTCTGTTGCTCCCGGATGAGAATGTTTTTGAGGGGCCACACTTAGGGTAGGTTCCTGTACTAAATTTCAAATATTGGGACCTCACAGATCATGAGAAATTCCTGCATTTAGTGACTGAGTAGCTCATGTGCCGATGGATTGACATGACTACTGGAATGATTGAATTAGAACTGCGGACATGGCTCAAGGGTGTAGAGAAAGTCAGGTTGCTCAACCTGATCTGGGTATCGCATTACCACCGTGCCCTGGTGATCATCTTCATCATCAAACAACTCCTCTGCTTGGTGCTTGATGGGTTTTTATGGCTGGAGGAGCCCATTCCCATCATAGACCACTTGATTCATTGGATCACACGACTACCTTACTTAGGGGAGGATCCAACGAATATTTCAGAAGGAAAAGGTGGTGAGTTGGCCCTCGTGGAAGCTATGAAGAAGAAATTCAAATTGGAGAAGAATAAGCGGGGATATGCCATCTCCAGCATTAAAAACCCGGCAGTCAAGGTAGCAACGCAAATATTAGCAGAGAAGGTGATGTGGAAGTGTCACGCAGATGACGTTCCCATGCCTGTGATTACACTAGCAACCCAATGCGCTGAAGGAGTCCAGTGCAATTGGGCGAATTATCTATGCAGCGAGTTCCTTGTGAACTGTCATGAGGAACAAGAGTAGGGAAAGATGTTCCACTACGCGTGGCTCTTGCTGTCGATTTTACTAGTGGCATGGGAGTTTCCAGAAGACAGCTAATTCCCTTCGGCCGGGACGGACCTTCCAGAGGTACCGAAGTATGCTTCACTGTGGGTGACCAAGGATGCACAACACATAAAAGAAAGAAAGATATTTTGGATCTTGATGGAGATGAGTATCTAAATGGGGATCAATTGCAAGACGCGGTTGTCACCCACAATATATGCTAGTTTACAGAGATTTGCAGAGTTCAAAGTAGATTTCCACCATGTCTTTATCAGGGCACAAAAGGACCCCATGACGATATGGCATAACTTACCTTATCTGGCAACAAATGATGTTATCTTTGTAGTCCTTAAGTCTTGGCCGCCAGAGTGGCGCGCTGCAATAGGCTCCATGGTGGAAAGGGACAAGTCCGCCATGCAGCGTAAGAAGGAAGAAACAAAGCTCAGAATGGCACAACTAGCTGAGAAGCGTAGAAAAGAGGAAGTAGAGGCTAAGACCTAGGCAATGCGCAACACCACAAAATTGGCAGAATAGTAGGAGATAAGAGGAGAAGAGCGTGAAGGACAAAAGTCAACTTTGCCCAGGACTAGGGCAGAGACAGAGGAGCCGACAAAACAAGGTGGCATGGACTTGCAGATGACATCTACGCAACTCAAGCATCTGCAACCACAAGAGAGGGTAGAGTGACAAAAGAAAACCAAGGCTTCAAAGACATCCTTGGACCCATTCATCCTCACTGAGGGGGATTTGCACGATATTGGAGAAATGGTTAGGGATGTCACCGCGGAGGCCCTCCAATAGTTCAAAGAGTAGTAGTAATTGGTATTAGGGGATCTATAGACAGAGCTACAGGATTTGCAGGCTTGCACTCCATAGGCTAGCACAGTGTCCACCAACCTCGCGATCAGTACTTCAGCTGCCGTAGAGATGTTTTGCATAAGGGTGACCAACGTGATACTGCTACTAGATGGGGCACTTACTACAAAAAATGAGGCCGACAGGCACATGGTCAGTAGCTTGAAAGGGGTGGGATTGAATATGGCCACGCTCCCTCGGGAGATGCTCCACCTCTTGCAAGATGGAGTCACCGTGGAACTTAGGTCCCAAGAGAGTCGCGCTCTGCAGGTGATGAGTGAGCAGTGCATCAATATCAAGTAGTTGGGCCTACAGTGCAACAAGGTAGTGGAATAGAATAAGAAAATCATGTAGGTAGTGGAGGAAGCCTGATGAATGGTCCCAGAATTGGACATTAAGGTAGAAGAACCGGTTGAGGTGCTTGTCCCCAAGTTGGCCACAGGGGTGCGCGATACTCGGACAAAGATTGCTAGTATTCAACTGGAGCTGAACCTGCAGATCACAGAATTGTAGTTGAGGGCTCAGTCTTCAACTTTGCTGGAAGTCAGGGAACAGTGTGCCACCTCTGTTACAACAATAATAGTGGTGGTTGACATTGCATTAGCAGACTACACAAGACTTTTTGAATAGTCATTCGAGGTCCTGACCACCCTGCAGGAGGACCCGAATGTAGAGTGCTCAGAGACAAAGGTGCGTGGGCTACAACAAAGATATGACGAGGTCAAAGGGACCACATAGATGGTCACCCTTACATAGAGGCTCTTATGGATGAAAGAGGGAAAGGTGCTTAAGGAATAAGTGGATGCTACTCAGCACAAAGAAGCGGTCCTAAAAGCGCGCCTACAACCATGGATAGACAAGGTATATACAATCACAACTTTCATTGAAGGAAAGCTCGCGACACTGTAGGCAACTCAACAGAAGATTCAAGGTGGTAGTTCAGCGGCAGTCATCGAGTAGAGAGTGTAAGATGTCCAACAGGTGATCGCTCAGTCTGCTGCTGAGGTTATGGTCATCCAAACAGAGCTGGGAGGTCTTCATGCTAAGGTCTCCATGCCTGCAGAGTGACTCGAGGGTGAGTCACAATGTTTGTGTTGGGAGCCTGTTGGGCGTGGGATCCCCCAAGGGTATTTTTGGGGCTAAAAGTCAATATTTTGGTCAAATTTTGTAATCCAATCGTAAAGGCTCCACATTTTGTGGTTGCGGAGTGCATAGGTGTTAAGGAGTCATAGGGTTGTCCGCCCTTATTTTGGAAATGTAATGTCGACTATAAAAGATCTACCCATGGTCCATGGACCATGGGATTGTATAAATAGAGCTAAGCTCTAAGTAGTTTGAAAGAAGAGAGACACACAAAGATATGATGTATGAGAGATAGCTCTGAGGTAGAAGTCTAAGTTTGGGTCATAGCGTAGGTAGAGGCTTTGTAGCTGAATGCGCAGAGGCCTAGGATAGAAGTCTGCAACTGAGTGCACAGATCCCTGCAGCTGAGTGCACAGGGCGATTTGAGTTTGTAATCGTGTGGAATTATCAATAAAGAGAATTATTCTACAATTTCAATGTCTTTATTTCCTGTTTATGCATCTTGTTATGTTGGGTATGAATTCATTTATAATGCTTATATGATGCATGAATGTATGTAATTGTGTTGGTTAAGTAAACACAAGTAAGAACATCTATTTATGTGAAGCTAACTAAGATAAGTTAATAAGATAAGTAAGACACTTAGCCTAGTTTGGGAGATATCACAGTTCACTGCCCTAGCAGCGCGAAAGTACCTAAACTGCAGGTTAGGGCTGCGCAAAAGCCAATTGTACCCGTTCGTAAAGGTACTGAAGGGTGGAACAGAGGGATACACAACCTAAACAAAGGCATGTATAGCTAGAATAAACTGACACCACAACCATCTCAAGGGTGCAGAAACTTGGTTCCAACATCCCCCGATACTGCTTCAGGTGAGACTTCGGTCCTCACTCAGTGGGTTGATGCCGAAAGGGCCAGTAGTGTAGGGATTTGTTTGGCTAACTAACACTGAATCTGAGTCAGGCCCCCTCAAGCCAATAGGCACACAACATTTCGCATCCATTAACGAGTTCGAAACGACAAGGGCTCGACTATCTTTTTGTTTTTAAAGGGTCGGAAAAGAGCTTGAAAGCAGACCCCCCATTTTATTCTCTTTTATGAGTCAAAAGGGAAAAATACTCGGCAATATTTTCATATGAGTGTTATGAGTCGAGAAAATAGCTGAAATGTGACTCGTCATCATTGTCGAACATCCATCACCTGTCGCTGCGCAAAAACGTAAAGTGAATTATCCAATTCTTGAGGCAAAATAGGTCAAAATATTTACAAAAACCTAATATTTGATGAAAAAATCAATAAAAAGGAGGAAAAGTAAATAGTTTTTACCATTTACTATTTTACCTTGATGTGAAAGACTTTTTACTCACTTTTTCCCTAATTGTTTCGGAGCAGATTGTGGGAGATCCGGGAGGTCATTCATCGAGCCGCCAATTACAGGTGAGAGCCAAAGCCCTAAGCTTCATTTTAATACCATTTATATTCCAGTTTTTAACCATTTTTGGGACTTTTTAGGGAGGATTTGTTACAAGATTTTTTCCCTCAGTCGGCGCGACTTCCAGGTACAGAATCGTGTCGGCCAAGGGCAATTAACATGGCCTATCGCGTTTTCGGCACCACTGTTTTTCAAACAGGCATGCCAATTCCATTAATAGGGAAAAAACCTATTTCCCCTCAAAAACACCGTTGAAATTTTAAATTTATGGGTCAAAAATGATTATTGACTTAAATCTATGGTTTTTACTGGAAAGAATCGCCAAAAATGGTAGACTGGAAAGAACGTGAGCACGAGGATGTGGACACCCAGGGACTGAATGATCCAAATTGCCTGGATGCTTTGAGGGCCTATGGGCTCCCCAAATTCTTTCTCATGCCAGGGATGTGGGCCCAACCTGAGCTGCTTCTATACCTGATTAGTCTCTGGGACATAAATCAGGAAATATTCATCATTGGTGACCAAGAGCTGGAGTTAGAAACTTCAGACATATATTTCATCAAAGGATTGTCCCAAAGAGTCGAACCAGTCAACTTATATGGACCACGACCGATTGGGGTAAGAATATCCATGTTGCTCACCGAACATTGCCCTGAAGCCCTCAAATCCAAGAGTGGCAAGATTGAGATTTCCATCGTTCAGGATCTAACACTAAGAGTGCCACTGTTGACTATTAATAGAGTGGAGGGATCCTAGGCACTGCATGAGACTAACAAGTCGAAATTCCTATATGCCATCGACTACACAACACCGATGATCTTTAATTGGGCAGAGGCCATGAAGATCAACATAAAATTCTAGCTGACCAAAGCTAAGGTGGGGAATCTAAAGAAATTTTGCTTCGGATCCATACTAGTGACCTTTTTCTTGGAATGGGTGCCACTGTTCTAGTACCAATTGACTGAGGTAGATCCTCCCATGCCACATGACCCATGGATGGCCCACTGGAGTTGTTTGATGCCCAAGATCACTTGGGGATAGCAGGCCTGCCTTCTTTTCATGTCTACGACAACAGAAGATCGTTATAGAGGACTGGCCATATAGTGGCACCGAGTTCCGTGGAGATCTCGACATGCCGCTACGAGATGGAAAGGATTTTGACAATGAAGGTAAAAAAATCAGTTTTTTTAATTTTGTGATTTTTTAAGTGTTTTTTGAGATTTATGCGTTTATAAAATTTCACTTTGTTGATGCAGACGTTGGACCAGAGTGTTTTGCTAGGATGTCCCCAATAGCTAGGTGGGTTGCCCACGTGGTTGATGTTGTCTCTCCTTATCAAGAGGGGAGTGACAACGATGAGGAGATCGGGAGGAACCTTGAGGGATTGACTCGTGGTATCCCAGAGTATGCTTGGGTGGGAGACATTCCTCGCCAGTATCAGAGACACACAATGGGAGTATCAGATCAGATTCACCGATTGTTGACTCGTGTTGCACGAGCCATGTCATGCTACCATGATCACCATGCTAATTAGTTCCTAGGTCCAACATTTACATTTTTTGAGGCCTGCATTCCACGGATATATGAGGCGTGTGAGCCGCATATGTTATTTTGGACACACATTATTTTTTGGGGTTTTGATGTATCAAAAATTATCACCATATATATATACGCTGTATTTTCTTGCTTACTATGGTACAAATGATTTGTTTTATCTTTTCACATGTTTTGTAAATGTCTATCCAACACATAATTAGCTAATTTAAGCGTCTTTCAATGTATTCATGCGTCTAGGAATATGATGATATGTAATGTAATCGAAATTCTTTCCAGTAGATGAATACGGAGATACATTCTTAATATTTGAGGGTTTCTGACAGAATGTTGCCCATTAAGTTGAAGGACGACAAGCTGTGAATCCACGTTGACAACCAACTCTCGAATGTCAAGAGCCATGGCTTCTGACAACAGTTCAATGACCTCATTGTATTCAACAATGTTGTAGGTTGTGCAACCTAAATAGATACCTTGAAGATCAATCAACTTACCGTGAGGGTCATAAATATCCCACGTCGCAGATGATAGGTTCCGGGTACTGGTGGGCTCCAGTATTGCAACGATAATGCTACAACTCCTGGGACTCCCTTCTTTACTTTTATCAACCCAGTTGTTCGTAACAAACTTGGAAGCGATGGTGCTGTATGCACAAGTATTAGCTCTTGTCGCAGCTGTCACTTGGTCAGCTGGCACAAGTCCGCTAGGGCTTTAGCCAACTTCTATAAGGTCTTAGAAGAAGCTTTTAAATGATGGATGAAAGCTAACTCAAAGGGGAGCTAACCTACTTGCGAAAGAAATTGAAAGCCAAAGAGGAATGCAAACCCTAGCAAACCCTAATTCTACCAGCTAAGAACATTGATGCACAAGAGATGACAAACTAGTGAATGGATCCCATTGACTTCAAAAGGGAAATGACATGTCTTAGACTAAATTTTTCTAGAAAGTATCTTTTTGTATTTTCTGATGAAGTGTCAATTTTCACTGCATATGCTTGAACTGTGCTCAATAGTGCAGGGTGGATCAGGAAGAGGAATGCTTTGGAAATAGTTGGAGAGCTCAGAGAGGGTCTAAGGAGAACCCTACACTCTTCCCCAGAGTCTCACAAGGTTTGGCTATCAGGAAACCTCACTTGTGAGCTTCTACAGGAAGTCTGCAGGGTTTCTACAGGAAACTTCAGAATTTCTACAGGAAACTTTAGAATTTCTACAAGAAACTTTAGAACTTCTACAGGATGTTTGGAAGTCAGTTTTTAGGAGGTGGATGAGTGAGGGAAGGTGCATGGATGGATCTAGAGGTAGGATAGGGGTCTAAACATGGCCTAAGGACTGGTGGGTGGTTCGGTGGAGAGGTGTAGAACGCTGACTTGGCTTGAATATGGCTAAGGCAATGATGAGCAAGAAGGTAAGGTTTCGTAGACACAAAGGATAGATGGGAAAAGGGCAGCTTAGCTACGAGATAGAACATGAGGCTTAGATGATGCTTTGGGAGAATGGATGAAGGAAGAGGATGCCCTACACGGTGGGCCTTGATAAATTCTACAAAAACCTGCAAATGATTAAATCCTACACTAATCTATTCTATCCATCAATCAACATAAATGAGCAGCAACTTTATTTGGGAAGAAAACCTTGTACACCATCTATGTAAGGAAACATTTCATATGTCCAAACCCATGACTTATCTCTGCAACTAAAACAAGGACACTAAAAGATTGCATAAACAGCAAACTAGTGTTTTTGTGAGGCAGCACTGTTCCCTCGATTTCAACCCCAAATCCAATAAGGCCGAGGTGAAACCAAGAGTGTAGTTGTCTCTTTTCCTTGGAGATCTTGTTGTTATTATCCTACCGAAACATCTAAACCAAAGTCATTCATAAACAGTGATCTATCCCAGCAGCATAACGAAATCTACTTAACAGCAATGTGTTCAAATGCATAAAAGAGAAAAATAGTGATACGTAAAGGAAAAGCAATGATACAGAGAGGAGGTCCTAGGCTCTCAGGCTGGGCCCAACCCTGAGAGCTTTGGCTCCTATGAAAAACTCAGATTTGATAGGAACTCAAACTGCTTCTCATTATTCGAAAAGATTCATAACAGTCATGCCAAAAATGGCTACAAAGGAACAAAATAAAGCTGCAGCACTGAGGTGCAAAGTACACAATAGGTTCAAAAGTATTTTTACGAAGGCTGAGGCCTCAACATTTATAGATAACGAGGGACTTAGCTGGCCTCCTCAATCTGTGGAACTCGGCTGTCAAACTGTGAGTCAAACAGTCCCTTTCTAAATGCTGATTGGCTGTCTTCTAGATTCGGCTTGGTGGTCTTTGGAGCTTGGAGTTGAAGGTGAAAATCCCGAGGAAGGGTCATTGAATGTCGTAGGCATCCCTCCTTCAAGTCCTAACTTCAGGCTTGGCTGCCTTATAGCTCATGATTGCTTTGAATTTGCTCCAATATATGTCAAAAACCTAAAATAGACACGTGTTAACCACCTAGGAAAAGTAACTTCCCCTATTCGTACCAAAGACACAAACATACTAAAAATAATGCATAAACTATAGAAAATGACGGATTTGAACAAGGGCTGAACAATGAAAATGAGGCCAAATGATCCCAAATTGTTACCAATTTTGGGGCTCATCATCACCCCCTGCTAAAAGGGTTGCTCATCCCTAAGCAACTAGTCCAGCTCCTCATCTTTCATCGCTTTGATGGCCACTCTCACATCCCAGGCTTCTGAAGTAGTGTCCTCAACATTGTCATGAAATCCAACCTTCCTCTCCACTTCTTCCCACTGCTTATGCTCCTCCTCTTCTGAACCTCCCTCTAATAATCCCAACATCAAGGGTGGACTTAGCTTGAGGCCTATCCAAATGGCTTGGAGGTTCTGCATAGACTTCTTGTAGAGAGGTACCCATGCCAAAGCCTCCCTCATCCGAGTTGGAGTGTGATATTCTCGAATCTTGAGGCTGTGGGACAATGTGTTCCACCTACGAGTGCAAGCATGAACACAATTGTCCCCAAGTAACCTCTCCATATCCTCGAAGTGTGCTATGGCCTGGGCCTGACAATCCATGTAATCTAGTAATCCCTGGGAATTAGTTGCTAGGTGCTGGTGAGCGGATATTAGTGCTGTGGGGTCCCCTGGCTCTGCTCTAATCAACAGTGGTTCATGTAACTCCTGGTCCATGATATTCCTGACCTCAGCTACTCTCTTCTCTTCGTGGTTTAACCATGAGGTCATTTCCATCAGCTGCATGTCCCCTACTGCTATGTTGGGGTCCCAAGAAGTGATGTTTGGAAGGGCCAAGTTATGGAGGTAAAACTCTGAGAGCTTGGCCTTATCTTCCGAGGAACTGGTGTTACATAAATCTATGAATTGCTGGGGGTTCTGGATATGAGAAATACCCATCTGTGCTAATGTATTAATTTGGAACTGCAGCCACTGGTCCCGGAGTTACAGGCCATAATATTTGGCCGACTGCCTACACTAAAGTGCTTCCATTGCCCAACTGGCCATGTAGGCCAGTTGTGCCTCCTTTTCTTGCACCTATTGCCTTAGTGATTGTATCTCAATATATGCCTGCAGCCCCCTTTCCTGTAGCTACTGGTTGAATTCCTCAAGATCAACTTGCATCTCTTCTTCCCCTTGAGGCTCTGCTGAGGGATCCTTGGCTGCCATGCCCTTTTCTTTCCCTTGTTCCTGCAGCTGGAGCTGCTATCTGAGCAGCTCATTTTCTTCTCTCAATTTGGCTTGCTAGGAGCTTTCCACATGCCTTACTCTTGCCAGCTCCCTTTGTGCTTCCTTGAGCCTTTCCTCTAGAGGCCTAATATCCGCTACTTCCTTAGATTTAGCTATCCTCATCCACGTGTGGGTTCGTACCCGTTCTTCTTCTAGTGCTAAAAACAGTGGCACTGTAAACTTTTGGGGAATAATTCTTCCTTCTTCCAAAAATTTATAATAAGAGCCCAAGTTGGGTTGTGGGCTTGGTTCCATGATAACATCAGGTTTCTCCTCCTTTGGTGGTGACCTGGCTGCTCCCTCCTCCTCTGGTGGTGACTCAACTGCCTTCTCCTCCATCTGCTCAGTTTCCTTCAGCCTAGCTAGAGTTTCCTGTAGAATAGCCTCGACATCCTGTAGAGAGGCTTGTGAGCTCATTTTTTCCACTTTGTCCTTCCATGAAGATGTTTTTGGGCTCCCCCTCTCATAAGTAATGGAGGCTTTGGAGGGGGACTTATCCCTTGGCGTGGTAGGAGTATCCACAATAATGATAGGTTCTTTGGATGGAGGCTGGGGTCTTCCAGTCTTAATTCTCACACTCCTTGCTTTGAAATACAAAGGAGTCTCCCTTTTTCGTTTTTCTTTTGGCTTGGGAGGAGTACTTAGTGCGGCCAGCACAGCTGCTGCCTCCCTAGCTAGGATTTCAGCCGATTTATCCTGCTGTTGTTCTTCTTTCGAACTTCCTGTAGAAATTCTTGTAGCGGGTGCTTTCTGGCTTCCTGTAGAAGCCGTTTTCAATTTTCCTATAGAGGGACCTTGCTGCTTCCCTAAAGGAATTCTATGCTCCCTCCTTGTAGGACCACTCTGCTGCTTCCCTGTAGGAGCACTTTGTTGCTTCCCTATAGGAGCACTTTGTTTCTTCCCTGTAGGAGCACTTTGTTGCTTTCCTGTAGGGGTACTTTGCTGTTTTCCTGTAGGAGTACTCTGCTGTTTTCCTGTAGGAGTACCCTGCTGCTTCCTTGTAGGAATCGAGGGCACAGTTTTAGCCTACTTGGCTGTGGGAACTTTTTCTTTCATCTTGGCCGAGGTAGCCTTAGGGGTGCCCTTACTGTCCTGGACTTTCTCAGTCCGCTCTGCCCTGCTCTGTAGTTGTTTTTCTCTAGGCGTTGGGGCAATTCCATCATCCCCTGTTTTGGCAGCTTGCTTTACTGGTGTTCCTTTTTGCTCCTTCTTGGGAGTTTTTCCCTGGGTGTCTTGTCTTTTGGTCTTCTTCTCGGCCTGAGTAGGCTCCTTCTCTTCACTGCTGGAGGAAGTAAGCTCCTCAGCTAAAACTCGGATGTCATCATCCTTTATCATATTCTGGAAAATCTCCCATGAGAGAGGGATAGTGAAAGTGTGGAGTGCATCTTCCACGAGGAGCTTTATAAGCCCATGATGTGCTAGCTGGTCCGGTGTCCCTTCTTTGAGCTTGGTGGCACATTCAGTCATGGACTGCAAAAGGAAGTATGGAATGCTCAATTTCTGCTCCGAGGGGAGGTCCATGTGGTGCCTGAGTTCTGTGAGCAGCCGAAAATGATAACC
>APFE030638484.1:0-10347 GCA_000404065.3 Pinus taeda | reverse complement strand
GGCATAAATTTAATATGGAGTATGGGCAGAAACTATAATGTTTTTTTTAATTATTTTTTTTGGCATATGTTTTTAACTTAGGAGCGTTGACTCCATAGATGTAATTTTATTATTACACACGGGGTTTTTTGCATATGGTGTGAAGAGAAACAGGGCTCCGCAGCATCGAATGAAAACCATGGATTTTTATGCAGCAGAAGTAAAAAAGATTTTTTTTGTCTTTGTAATGAAAAATGAAAAGTTTGCACAGCAGTGCAGGAGGAGAAGTGAATGAAAAACCAGTGGCTTGTTTAGTTCCAAATCCATGAATTGTTTCACACAGGTGAAAATGTAAATCAGTAACTCCCTGTAATTTTTTTTTCACACAGCAGTGAATGTAAATGAAATATTTACACACGGTGGTGTAAATTTCATAGGAGGCAGAGTAAATGTTTTGGTGAATCCCTCTGAGTGAAAGAGGATGAATATGTAAATGTTTTTTTTTGTTGTTTAATGAATGGAAATTTTATGGTGGTGAAATACTCTGTCCTGTGTAATTGTTTTAAAAAGACTTCTCTGTGTAAAAGATCTTGGAGCAAAGCAAACAGAGCATTGCCTCTGTGTCTTGTATTTTGATGGTTTTGGTATTTATCCATCTCAAAGAAGCAAAAAAAATACCCAACATTAGGCATGTTTTCCAATACCCGTGTTCCCTGTATGGGAGGCTCCACCATCCTGGACTTCTTGTGACTGTTTTCTTGGCCCTTCGGTGCCTTCACAAAGTTGATTTCACAAAATTCCACGTCTGCTTGTTCCTTAAAGTCCGTGTGATGGAAACTTAACTAGTCCCACAACTGCAAATAATGCTCTGAAACGATAGCATGATATCCAATTACCATGGAGGGGATTAACTTCTTAATTCGATGCCGTTATAATGCCCCAGAAATTGTTCGTAGCATACCAAACGACAGGAAGAGGCCTGATTTCTCTATTTCTCTTCTCTATTCTATTTCCCTCGGTAAGGGTTCAATATCCACTGATTTAGATCTTCAATTTAAATATGAATGGGAAGATCTGGATATCTCGTACAACAGTTCCAGTCAAATAGAGCCCAACAAAATAATAAACTCTCGAATTCGTTGCAAGATACTTCCAGAAAATAATTAAGTGAAACGTAAGAGACCAATTCGGGTGCTATCGAGTGCCATCGAACATGTAAAAATGACAATTAGGGCGAGGATAAGTGCCACCGGAGTTCTCTGCCTGAAACCTTTGAATAATGCTGTAGATAACTTGGAATTTTTCGATAAAACCCTTCATGTTGGCACAATGCACGACTCTTATACCACTGTAAGATCCCAAACGTTAAATATTATAACATTAAAATAAACTTTCAGCAACAACATGACCAAAAGGATCTGAAAATACTACTTTATTTAATTAATAACGGCAAATAATACATGCGATAAGGACTAACATAGGCACCTTTTTGGACCTAGAAACTCAACCTACTGAACTATGAATCTCACTTGTGGACCCTCAATGGACCCACCACACAAATTACACCCACAGAGTTTTCGTCCCTGGGATCAAACTAGAATTGGTCTCGCCAAGTTCTTAACAAAGACAAAATAGATAGATAACCCATGATGATCCAAATGACCAACTCATATCCCCTTTAATAGTTTTGATGGACTCTCTAATACCTTATTTTGTTATTTTCCCTTGAAAAGGGAAAATACCATGGGAATATCCCATGTAATTACAATGGGTAGATTCCGTCCATTTTTACCATATCAAGAAAAGGGAATATAACATATTTAACTAAAATATTCCTTATGTTAATGATTATTGGTCTTAATTTATGTAACTAATTTTTCACTCATGTGATGGGTTTGGAAGACTTTTTTTAAATTATTCTACTCACACCCTTCGGTAATTTTTCGTATTTAATTCTAGGCCATTACAAGGATACATCCTTCATAACACACATGTAGCTTTTCCAAAAAAACATTGGAGTAATTAAAAGGGGCATGCATTAACTCAACACTGATTATATCATTTTCCTTGCAAATTCTATAAGTGCAATTTTGTACAAACCAACTCATTGTGAAGGGTCACTATCATATTCCTGTGAGGTGATGAAGGAAAGGTGATGAAAGAAGTATCAATTTTAGGGAACCTAATTTTTTCCAACACACGTTTAGACATAACGCATGTGGATACACCCCGTTTGTGTTGGATAACCAAGGATCACTTTTCGTAGTCAATTTCAATTTGGACGCCACTACACAATGGGGGGTTTTAATGCAATATTTGAGAGAATTTTTGGGTAAATTGTCTTAACTTGAGACATAAAAAAACTTTTGTGTTATCTTAGATATTATCTTTAACCGTGTGTCTCAAATTATTGTCTTAAAAATTGTCTCTATAAAGATGATATATAACACAAGTATTCTTTTCTCTTATGAGACAATATTTGGGTAAATTGTCTTCACTTGAGACCAAAAAAAAATTGTATTGTCTTAAATATTGTCTTTAAGCGGGTGTCTCAAATTATTGTCTTAAACAATTGTCTCTATAAAGACAATATATAACACAAGCATTATTGTCTTTTATGAGACGATTTCATTTTTATCTATCTAGATAAAATAGTCGGGGTAAAAGGCATATTGTCTTTATCGGAAAAATATGTCTTTAATCCTGGTTATTGTCTCTCTGGAGATAATAAAAAATTATATTTAAAGACAATACAATATCACTTTTGTCTCTTTAGAGAAAACATAGAATAATGAATGTAGAAAAATATCTCTCCATTGAAATAAAACATATAAAAAGGTGTTTAATTAAAAAAAACTACAATATCATTGACAAATTCATGTTAGGGAACAATGGAATCAATCCACCAACCCCCTGCTTAGTAAGGCAGTTGCTCTTCCCTTGAGCTAGAACCCTTAAAAGAATTATGTGAGTTATGGCAGTGTTTGAAATTGCATATATAAGCATCGATTTAAAAAATTATTATCAACACATAATGACATGATCGTTGTAAAATCTATAATCATGGAACAACTATGATCGACAGATTTAATGACATATGGCCCTAAGAAAATGTAGTGTCTTTGACACAAGTAAACTTAACCCAAGTTGTCACTATTAGTTTTTGTTCTAGAATGTTTCACATCATATAGTTCAAAAAACTAATCAATAGAACACATATTGAACTTTTAAGGATGGCCCCTGGTTTTTCCACAGGTCTCATCTCCTTTTAAAACTTTGGTTTCTAGAATTTGACCCTAAAAATACACCTATCTCTGCGTGCATGTATTGATGAAGCAACCTGATTGCCCTGAATATTTATGAGAGCTAAAATTGGAATTTATTGGAAACAGTGGGTAACCCATTGAACAAATCCATTCTATCAAACAAATTTGGATGAGATTTGTATTTCCTAGTTGTTTTAAGAACATAGTGAATTATCATGTTCATATCTTGTTTTTTTATCCATTACATGCATAACTGAGTCGATATCTAGATTTACTATGATTTAACAATCATGAAAATCTCCTTTTCTAGCCAAAATAGATACAAAAGGTCACAAAATATAAGTCTATCTATAACATGTCATTTATTTGATGATGATTTATAAATTGGACATATAGTTTAAATTTTTTTAATAGGTTATGAAGGTAATGTATCCACTATTGATTTATTCAGCGAAAACATTTACAAGGAAAAAACATAGTAGAACATGAAAACTCTTCAAGCAATGCAGTGGCCAATCTAGGGTGCTAGATTAGACTAAATTTAATGTCAACTAAGGTAGGTAAACTTAGAAGCACGTGTCCAAAGTCTATAGACCTAAAAGGATATCATCTACCTAACTAAGTGTCTATTCTGATAGGCTACAACACTCCTTTACAGGAGATTGAAATATGTTTCCTTTCACACTTTAAACACTCAGGTCATCTAGTTTAATTAACTGTTCTAAAGAAACAGCGTGTTACTAGTTTGAGTTTTCAACCCTCTTACAAGGATATCATTCACAAAAGCTCTTTCCAGCTAACACACTAAGAATTCATGAAAACCAAAAAAACTCTTTTAAGCACACTAAAACTCAAATGCATGAAAACAGAGTCCACAAAGGTACTTCGAAATTCAATGGTCGATTAAATCTTTTACAAGATCTTGTTCAATAATCTAGCAATTGAATTTTCTAGCTATCACCATGAATCATACAATAATACTTGCAATAACTTCTAATGGAATTAATAAACTCACAGGCAAGAAAATAACATCAAATTTTATTCAACGCTATTCAGATCTGAGGGTTAAACACTATGGAAATGAAAACAAAAGTATACCAATCTCCCCGTAGGGCCCATCCACGCTTCAATGGCACACTTAGGAAACTTCAGATGATGAAAACGTTAACGCATAAGCACTGTAATGGTGAAACGATGCCTATAATTAAGTTCTGGAAATCAAACTACATGAAAGGACAACGTTCTGGAAAATACAATACGCAGTCTTTTAATCTGCTTGTCTACTATCCTTTGTTCACTAACTTTCCTTCCAATCTATAATCGAATGTACATACATTATCACACAGATGTTTCTGCTTTTACAATCAAAAAGATGACTTTTGTTTTTTTCTAATCTTAACTTCTTTCCAAAACAAAAAGAAATCAGTTTATGTAACTCTGGCTTTTTGCTGCTTTTATGACCAAAAGGATGGGTTTGACTAGCATTGACCATGTATCCAGGAGCTTTAGATTCGTTGTTGAATACATCTTTCACCATGTATGTACATCCTAGATTACGTCCCTATCCTCTATTTTGATTTTCCTACCATGCCACGTGTCACAACATAAACCAATTACAGGAAGTCATGACATCGCATAATTCTGTTGAAAATTTCTAATTTTTAACATAAAAAATCACAAATTAAATTTAATTTAAAATAACAACTATAATGCTTTGATTAATAAATTTCAATGGACTATTAGGGGTTTATGGGAGAAAATGATAGACAAATGATGGATTTCTAGAAGAAAAGGATGGCAATGAAATGGTACCAACATCTCCCCCAAGCTCAATGATTTAGCATGTCATCATGCTAATCCTTATGTGCTTCCTTTATATTATGTTCCTGCTTGTGCCTCTGCTGCTTGTAGGAATGCATCTATATTCTTCTAAGCTTGGGCATTCTTCTAAACGTGGAGCTCATGTTTCATATTCTTGTATTTTTCTTTGAGATCTCTCTTCTGAGTGTGCCATTTTGTCGCCCATTTGCACATTTCGGTTTGTTCATTCTTAAGTTCTTTGATTTACTCCTTCAGTTTCTCATTTTTCTGCTGAGTCTTCTTGCTTTGAGCTCTCAACATTTCATTCTCCTTCTTGATGACCTTGTCTAACATGTTTGCTTCCATCAATTCCACTTTTAGCTCTTCAATTTGTTTCTCTAACCTTCTCTGTTTCTTGTTTGCAGGTGTTGGGTCTTTCTCTGTTCCCTTGTTACTCTCGACTTCCATTTCTACTTCCTGTTCTGGCTGTGAATGAGCACTGCTTTCAATTTCCATTGATGCATTTGCATTGACTCTGGTTGATCATCTTGTGTTTGGTTCTTTTGTATTCTCCTTGATCTTCTAGTATAAGTAGTGAATATTTTGTCTTGTTCAACTTTCTTGGCAGTTTCTTACCTCATCCTTTTTGTCCTTACACTACTTCTGTGTGGAAGAACATTGCTTGACTTGCGCTCAGGGATTTCCTCATCAATATCAAGCATAAAATCTGTGCGCTCTTGTTGTTCCTGTTCATCTTCTCCATCTTTAATTTGATTATAAATAAAAAAATTCTTTGCATGTTTTCCCCTCCTCTGCAACTCATATTCAATTACAATTTTAGTCAACCCAAAATGATACAAACTCTTATCTTCATTACCCTTTTGTTTCTGAATGGTTTTTGACATTTTAGTCAAACTCTGTAAGAGGAAATAGGGCAGACTGATGGTGCATTGGCCTTTTAAGCGCAACAAGAGTTTGATGTGATCTAGGTATACTATGCTATAACGCCCTTCACATGTAACAAATTTCTGAATAATGTATACCATTTCATCCCATGGGTGCATTATCCAGCTTCTAGGGACACCCTTTTTCTAGTTGACAGAGGAAACCCTTGACCTAGACATAAACTGAGTCCATGGTTTTTCCTTAAATATTTTTGTTTTGAAATATTTTTCCCCTTCTGGACTGATTCCCAATGTTTGTGCTATGGTATCCTCTGAAATTCTAAAAGAGAAGTTTCATATCAATGCTTTCTCTCCATTGAATGTGAATGCAAACTGCTTTGTCACTTCTTCACTGTTTCCATTGAATTTCTCTAGAAAAGATAACCATTGCTTTTCCCTTAAAATCATGACACAATCATCATGATATTGTGAACTATCAAATGTTTCAGGCTCTGCTCTATTGGTCATTTTGAAAAAGAAATTTGTGTTCTAACCCTTTTGTTTATGCTCAACAATTCAATAAGGGTTTCTCAATTTGTTACCTCTTTTCTGTGCTCCACTTAACCGACCTGGTAACGCCCTCGATTCTCAGGGTCTCCTTCTTAAATTGCTTGGGCGACGACCTGATTAACGTCCTTGGATTATGGGCAGAGGCAGAAACTCATGGTAAGCCTATTTGCTATTCTCTCCCTTTGTAGTGCATGCTCTCTCGGCCTTCCTTGAAAACTCAAAGTTTGAATCACTAATATGGTAATGCACTTTATGAATTGAGAGTTTTATAAAGTAAAACTTAACAACTGACGTTTCTCCAATTACTATAATGATAATGTAGAGTTGGAAGCGCATTCACATCATAAAGATAGAGGAGTTGTCCTGGTTTGCATAGGTACAATCATGAGAACGCCATATACATATAAAGAGTGTTGTAGTCATGATAGCGGATATATGTTGCATGAGTCGACTTGGGTCAAACAATTGTTTTATAGCTCCAACATTCAAAAATGAATGAAATCATTTAACACTTGTCTTTCCAATGATTTACCACTTGTCTTTCCAATGAAACAGACTTATCCATTACTTGTTGGTACTTGGCCAATTGAAAAATGATGGATCGATGACAAGGCTTGATGGCCGATTTAAAAATGAGGAGTTGATGACAAGGTTTGAAGAGTGGTGTAGGAAAAGATTTGAAAATCGTAGTAGGAATATGGCAATAGGCTAAAGTGTGATGGGGAATGATAACAGAGTTGAGTAGTTAGGATTGTTACAAGGGTGATGGGTATAGGGGATTTTGAAATTGATAACAAGAAATCATAATCATCATATTTAACACTAAAATAATTCAAGAATTTTAAATGTTAAAAATAAAAATTACAACAATAGATTACACTTTTTCATTGACAATGGCTGATTTGGCATGCACAGGTATGATTGATCTTCACTGTCCAAAACAGGTCCCTTTGAAATCTGAAGAACTATGTTTGTGCATCTTCTTTGATCCTTAGTGTTGATGTAGCCTTGATGATAGGCAACCTTTGAAAACTCTGTTGAAACTCTCTTGAAGTAGCTGATGTATCTTGAATGCAGTCTTTAAAAGGTCCCTCTCATATTTGTTGAACAGGTCCCTCTAACATTGGTACTGGTAACATAGTCTTCTGAACAGGTCCCACTGCATAATTGCTTGAACAAGTCCCTCTGATTAGAAAGAAAACAAAAACATCTCTTTTATTGAAATACTGAAGTACTAAAAAAAATTCTTTGAATATTTACAAATGAGGAGATGAGATAGGGAAAACAAAATGCCGATGCTTCTCCCCCACTAAAACTTTGATTTGTCCTCAAGTCATTATTAAAGCGATGAACAAAATAGTAAAAAAATAGAACAAGGAATTCGTACCAGCTGAAGGATTGGTTTTCTAGTAAGAATTATGGGTTAGAGTGTGCGATAGTTTGGTTATCACATCTAAACCATTTTTTTTATTTTTTTATTTCTCGTTTTAAATGAAATGGAATGACCTAAGGTAGAGATATCACAGGTAAAGGTTGCAATATCTCAACCTCCCTTTGCTGAGATACAGTTTGAAGAAAATCCTCCTTTCTAATGGGCTTATGATAGAGTTTCAACCTATGGCTATTGACAAGAAAGCTGTTGCCTTCTCCATCAATGGTAGTAAGCTTGAGTGATCGATTTTAATAAACTTGAACTATTTCATATGGGCCCATCCAATGTGTGGTAAATTTGGATTTATGATATCTGAATTTAGAGTCAAAGAGTAAAGCCTAGTCTCCTTCTTTGAATTGTTTCCTTTTAATGTGTGCATCATGCCACTGCTTCCTTTGTTTCTGCATGACGATTGTTGTCTCCTCTGCTTGCTGCCTCATTTCATCTAATTGGTTCAATTGCTGAATTATCTCTTGTTGGGCTTCATTGAGATCAATTCCTAAATCTGCAACCATCTTATAAGTATGTATTTGAAATTCAATAGGAAGCATTACCTCTTTGCCATACACCAACTGATATGGTGTAAATCCTGTAGTGTTCTTCCACGTGATTTTCTAAGCCCAGAGTGCATCTTTGAGCTTCTCTTCCCAATTCTTTTTGTTCATTGCTATGGTCTTAGTGATAATTCCTTCCAATGTTTTATTTGTGGATTCCACCTAGCCATTGGCCTGTGGATGGTAACGTGTACTTTTCCTGTGCTTGATTTGATATTTTTTTGTGATGTCTTTGACTAGATTTGAAGTAAACTGAGTACCTTGATCTGTGACTATCTCCCCTGGTACTCCATACCTTACAAAAATTTCTTCAAAAATGAAGCTTACCACTGTTTGTTCAGTTGCCCGGACTGGTTCTTTGGCTTCAGCCCATTTTGTCACGTAATCAGTACATACTAGGATGTACTTTTTGCCTTTGGAAGTTGGATTGATGGGTCTTATGAAATCTAGAGCCCATTTTTCAAATGGCTCTAAATGTACTTGAGGCTGAAGTGGAATTTCATCTGTAGCTATTGGCCTACCCATTCTTTCAAAGCTATCACAACTCTTCACATATTTCTTGGAATCCTTAAAAAATAGATGGCCAATAGTATCCAAGACTGAGAATCATGAAAGTTGTTCTTTTAGCTGCAAAATGACCACCACATGGTTCATCATGGCAAGATTTTAAAATATCAATTATTTCATAATTTCTTACACATCGTCTAATAATCATATCATAACCAGTGTAAAATAAATCTCCATTAACCCATGAGTATCTAGCACTTTGTTTGATTAGCCTCTTCTGTTCCTTTGGACTAAAATATGGAGGTGTTCTTCCTGTGGACAAATAGTTGGCTAAGTCAGCATACCAAGGATTCACTATTGAAATTGCAAATAAATTTTCATCTGGAAAAGAATCTTCAACCGGAACAACCTCACCTGAATTTTGTAGTCTAGAAAGAAGGTTTGCCACCTGATTCTCCTTACTTGGTCTATCTAACACTGTAATATTAAATTCCTATAATAATAACAGCCATCTGGTAACTCTACCATTAGTGATTGGTTTATTCATTAAATACTTAATGGAAGAATGGTCAATATGTACAAAAACCTCATAACTAGCTATATAATGTCAGAATATATTCACAGCATGTATGATGGCAAGCATTTCTTTTTTAGTGACTGTGGAGTTTAATTCTGCAGGTGTTAGATTTTTGCTAATGAAATAGATGGCATAATTGAACGACTCTTCTTTTTGGCCTAATGAGGCACCTACTGTAGTATGAAATGTGGTTGTAAAGATGTGAAATGGTAGGTTCCAGTTAGGTCCTTTTAAGACTGGTGTGGTTGATAACTTTTCTTTGAGTGTTTCAAAAGCTTTGCTGACAATTCTCATTCCAGTTGAAAGATGTATCTTTTGCTAGAAGCTTAAACAGAGGTAAAGATATTTTACTAAAATGTTCAATAAACCTTCTGTAATAGCTTGCATACCCAAGAAAACTTATTACCTCTTTTTGAGTCTTCAGAATTAGCAAATTGACAATGATCTGGATTTTTGATGGATCAACTTTAATGCCTTGAGAAGAAATATAGTGTCTTAATACTATCCCTTCATTTAACATCATAAAACACTTTTCATTGCTTAGGGATAGATTAGCTTCAATACATGTCTTCAAAACTTTTTCAATATTCTCTAATGCATGCTCAAATGAATTACCATACACTGAAAAATCATCCATGTAGACTTCAACACAGTCATGAACTAAATCAGCAAAAATAGCTAATACAGCTCTCTGAAATGTAGTTAGAGCATTGCAAAGTCCAAATGGTAAAACATTATAGGCATAAGTGCCCCAGGGACAAGTAAAATTGGTTTTTTC
>APFE030638475.1:0-49651 GCA_000404065.3 Pinus taeda | reverse complement strand
TATATATATATATATAAACCCAGTTCTTAAATTATATTCTAGTAATATTTTTATGCAGAAGGAAACTTTAAAGGAGATTTTATAAACATGAACAACAAATACCCTAAAGCTTGCATTGCTCATGGCTGTCGGTCTAAGGTTTATCAGTTGTCGGATGAGTTTGAGAAGGAACTAACCATGAGACATTGAGCTTTTGAACCAATAAATATCAACTATAGAAAAACTTAGTTTAAGAATTTTGTGTCAATAGCCATAAATTAACAACAAAGTCAAGTTGTTGAAAATAGAGACTTAAAAATCAAATTCATTGGAATGGACACAATATAAAAACTGTATATCATAACTAATTTTTTTTTATAGAAGTTGAAATACAACGACGAGCCGGAGATAATAGATTAACCAAAAAAATACGTGCATGTGCCCACCATCAACTAGAAGAATTAATTGCCAAGTTTCGAGATCTCATCCCAGGTCCATCTAGAAAGAACTATATTGTATGGAAGGAGAGGGAGTGTCTCAATAATAGCATCTTTTAGGCATAATGATTCTTGTTAAACTCGCTAATTGGGTTTCAAATGTTAGAGACATGCAAGGTTAATTAAACCAGTACATACATACCATCAACCTATATTGGAACACGAAGTTTCTTGATGCAGGAGCATCCAGCTCCGAGGAGACTTAAAAGGCTGACAGTCTCTCGAAGAATTCCGAAACAAATGGTCATTCATTTTAACTAGACAAGCGTTGGGCTTGTCGGTCATTTGATTTTACTTTTACTTTAGTTTTTTTTTTATTTTATCTGTCACAGTTGTTTAGGAGACTGATTACAGGACAATTAACTAAATTAGTTCTTTACAGTTGTAACAGTTAGAATTAGTTTCATAACTGGCAAAATAAGTTACTTTCTGTTAAAGTAGTTTTACCAAGAACAGTTGAAAACATTTTTCATTTAAAAACAGGAGGGACATCATTGTACGGGTTCTCTCCCCCGAAAAGAAAAACAGAGCAACATAACCACTTTGGTTTATCAGAAAAGAAGAATATACATTTGATTTCTTTTCATTACTGTAAAACTAAAATCATCAGATTATTTCTCTGCCATCAGAATCATGAACTCAGAATCATTTTGTTATTTTAGAAATTATCATCGTGTGTGAAGTGTGTGAACAGCGACTACAAAATAGAAGGATCAAATAGAGAAAACGAATCAAATACAGGCGGACGACCGAAAGTCGAATTGAATCATTAACTGTGAACGAAGGAACAGAGAAGAGACCCAGAGACGGCCCACAGATAACGGAAAATTTTCATTCGGCGACAGAGAAACTACAGGTACTGTAAAACTTGATAAACCCTCATGATATTGAATGCATGGAACGAAAGCTACAGAATTCGAACAGGGACGCATTATAATTTTTTCTCTTAACTGATATATGTAATAGTATCAAATATTCAAGAACAGAGTTGTGAATTTCCATGTTTCATTGACAATAACATAAAAGAGCGAGAATCAAATAACCGCTGTAGAATATAACTCCTTGAATATATTAAGCCATGCTTATGTAAAGTACAGACGGGATTCGTTATTGAATCAACGACACACACAGTGACGACATGACCAAAACAACTTGAATCATAGCAGTTGAAACAAGACGCCGAGGGCTTGTGGTGCCCTAATACAAGATAACCAGAGGAGAGTTCGACACCGTCGAGGAAACCCTCAACGATTCGATCAAACACCCAGATGCCGTCAACAAGTGACCCAAACGGAGTTATTCAAAAGGAGGATAACGAATAACCAGAACCCGAAAAGGGTTATATAATTACAGGACTCAAAAGCGAGCAAACAATAATCTGAGGGACATTAACCCACAGGACTGCATTTTTAACTGAGACCAAGAACCTACAGAACATTTAATATCGACAAACACACATATTTTCTACAAGTGGAGTAGAGCTACCCGGTGACTGAAATCACGAATCCACCAACGAGTTCGAAGGGCAGCGTTGGACATCGAAGGAAACGAGTGGGTACCTGTGACAGAAAGGAAAACACCAAACAATCATGTTAGAAACCGGCATGAAAAGCCTAAACAAAAAAATGAGGTAAAGATCCAGCAAGAATTGGCGACAGTTACCTGTAGAGGCAGAAGAGACTCGAAACAACCAGGAAAAGACCACCATAACCTGCTGACAGTGGCAGAAAAACGTCAGGGACGAAACTATAAAAACCCAAAACATTTATCAGGGAGAGTAAGCTTACCAGGAGATCCGAAGAAGCGTGGAGGTTGGAGCAACCCTGCAAGTTAGGAATAAACCAGACCAGTTAAATGGAGAACTGCAAACAGTGAGAGCATGGAATTCAAACCGATATGCTATCGACTAACAAACCCATAGAAAATACCGATAAACAGAAATACGACAGTGCAGGACTCGAAAGTGTTACCCACAGTCTTCATAACACTAGCAAGCCACGGCGAAGGCGTCATTGAAACCCTGGAGCAAAGACCCGAGGTTTTTTTTTTTCCGCGGCACAGACAGAGCGTCTCCCAACAAAAACGAGGTGAGGAAATGGTGAATGAAACGCGGAAACACTAACAAAAGGGACAGGAACCGGCAGGTGTGCCTCTGTAACCGGAAGAGCAGGTTAAAACCCTAAACCCTAACCACGAGGCGACGTACAGGAAAGTAAATTCCGCAATAAAGCCATCCGGACGCGTAATAAAGGTGAACAGGTGAACCAAACGGCGGGAGCCGTCATAAGTGGTATCAGAGCCAGGTTTCTTTTTGAATTAGAAACAATGGAACAGGCAGAAGGTGAAGGTGAGGTAAGAGGAAGAGGAAGAGGCAGAGGACGACTGGTGCATAGACCAGTAGATGACGGACTGCGAGAAGAGATCAGAGTTTTACGAGAGAGATTGGCAGTGATAGAAGCTGGAGGAAGACGAAACCCAGCGGATAACAGTGATGAAGAGGCAGTTGAGCATGAGCAGGATGATTTTGAGGGGATGACACCAGAATTGAGATTGTTAAAATCAGTTTTACTATCCAGCCATAAACCGAAGCATGAGTTACCCACATATGATGGTAGTTTATCAGCGGAAGTGTTGTTAGACTGGTTAAGTGAAGTGAACAAATTCTTTGAGTTTGAGGAGACCAGCGAAGATAAACAGGTGAGATTTGCCGCCACCAAGTTGAAAGGACATGCGTCCTTATGGTGGGACAGCGTTCAAGCCGAAAGAAGGAGGTTAGGCAAACAACCAATTAAAAAATGGGCTAGGATGGAAGCAAAACTGAAGGAAAAGTTCTTACCAAAGGACTATCATATAATGTTGTACAGACAGGTACAGAACCTGAAACAGAGGGGGATGACTGTGAGAGAGTTTACAGAAGAGTTTTACAAATTAAATCTGCGAGCAGGATATGTAGATGATACCTCAGAGAAGACGGCCAGATATGTAAATGGCTTGAGAGGGGAAATATTAGACGAAATTGGTATCCTTTCGCCGCAGACGTTAGAAGAAGCCTATCAATTTGCATTGAAGGCTGAAGAGAAGATAAATAGGAAACAGAACTCCCGGAGAGGAGGAGGTTCTGGCAGAGGCAAGGGCAAAGTGTATGGCAGAGGTAGAGGTACAGCCTCGAACGAGGAAGGCAGCAGCTCTAAGTCTACTGGTACAGCAGAGCGAGACAACAGTAACAGGGAAGGACGACCAGCTCAAAGGGGACGAGGCTTTGGTCGGGGCAGAGGGACTGTCCAGTGTTACCGTTGTCATAAGTTGGGACATAAATCTTATGATTGTCCGGAAGGGGAGCCAGCAGGCGGAAGAGGAACCTATATTGCCCAGACAGAGGATGCGGAGGAAACACCTCAGGAAGCTGAGAATGCGCCTGAGATAGGTGAAGCCTTGGTAATGAACAAAGTACTGTTGAAGCCAGCCAAGGAAGCTGCAGAACCAGATCAGCGGAAAGCATTGTTCCGCACTGTCTGCAAATCACAAGGCAAATGCTGCAAGGTGATTGTTGACAGCGGAAGTACCGACAACCTAGTAGCTGTAGAAATGGTGGAGAAATTGGGATTAAAAAGGTTGAAACATCCCACTCCTTATAAGGTATCATGGTTGCAGAAGGGACATCAATTGTTGGTCGATGAACAGTGCGAAGTAGAGTTTCAGATTGGGAAATATAAAGACAAAATCCTTTGTGATGTAATGCCAATGGATGTCTGTCATTTGTTGTTAGGACGACCTTGGCAGTTTGACAGAGGAGCAGTCCACGATGGGAAAACGAACTGTTACAAATTTGTGAAAGATGGGATCAAGCACACGCTTGTACCCATCAAGGAAGAAAACACAGCAGAAGCCAGTGGAGTGAAAGCATTGCTGTTAGGAGGAAAAGAATTCATAAAACAGATTGAGGACAGCGAGGTAAGCTTTGCTGTCATAAGGAGACCAAAGACAGTGATGCTCCACACGCAAGTATCAGATTTACCAGAGGATGTTCAGAGGTTGCTACAGGAATTTGGGGACATTGTGGTGGATGACCTTCCAGATGAGTTACCGCCTAGAAGGGGTATTAGTCATTGCATTGACTTTATACCAGGAGCGAGTCTGCCAAACAAAGCAGCCTACCGCATGAGTCCCAAGGACCATGAGGAGATTAGAAAACAGGTCCAAGAGTTGTTGGACAAAGGCTTGATTCGGGAAAGCATGAGTCCTTGCGCAGTACCCACTGTTTTGGCCCCCAAGAAAGGTGGAGAATGGAGGATGTGTACAGATTCCAGGGCCATTAACAAGATTACCGTTAGATACAGGTTTCCCTTGCCGAGGATGGATGATATGATGGATTGCCTAAGTGGAGCGACCTACTTTTCAAAGATTGATCTGAAAAGCGGGTATCACCAGATCAGGATTCGTGAGGGAGATGAATGGAAAACTGCATTCAAAACAAATGAAGGCTTGTATGAATGGCTGGTGATGCCATTTGGTTTGAGTAACGCTCCCAGCACTTTCATGCGATTGATGAACGAAGTGCTGAAAGAATTTAACGGTAAGTTTGTTATAGTTTACTTGGATGATATTTTGATTTTCAGTAAAACAAAGGAAGAGCATTACAGACACTTACAAAGCGTGTTGAGAAAATTACAGCAAAACAAGCTGTTAATCAACTTGAAGAAATGTACCTTTTTTCAGAAGGAATTGATATATCTGGGTTTTGTTATTGCGGAAAATGAGTTAAAAATGGACCCAGAAAAAGTGGCAGCTATTGTTAGCTGGCCTTCTCCGAAGAGTCTGTTTGACGTTCGAAGTTTCCATGGACTTGCCAGTTTTTACAGGAAGTTCATCAGAAATTTCAGCGAGATTTGCGCACCAATGTTAGATACGATTAAGAAGGTGAATCAGCCTTTTCACTGGAGTGAAGCAGCAGAGAACAGTTTTCAGATCTTGAAGAGAAAGATTACCGAAAGACCTGTCCTGAGACTACCCGATTTCAACAAACTTTTTCAAGTTCGTTGCGATGCCAGTGGTACCGCCATTGGAGCAGTACTCAGCCAAGAGGACAGACCAGTTGCTTACTTCAGCGAGAAGCTAAACGAGAGCAGACAAAAGTACTCGACCTATGACAAAGAATTCTACGCCATTGTGCAGGCTTTAAAGCATTGGCGGCATTATTTACTAGGTAACGAATTTGTCTTACTTTCTGATAATTCTGCGTTACAGTATATCATGCAACAGCATAAACTAAACCATAAACATGCAGCCTGGGTTGAGTATCTGCAAAGTTTCACTTTTGTATTGAAACATATTAGTGGGCAGTCGAATAAAGTAGCAGATGCACTCAGTAGGAGAACATTACTGTTACAGGAGAGCACCATGCAAATCTTAGGATTTGAGCACCTGAAAGAGCTGTATCCGACAGACAGTGAGTTTATGGAAGCCTATGAGGCTTGTCAAAACCCGCTATTGCGAAATGACAGCAAGTGGCTGGACTATAACCTTCAGGAAGGCCTGCTGTTCAAAGGGGGACAGCTATGCATCCCAAATTGTTCCATGCGGGACAACATCATACAGGAGAAACACAGCGGAGGTTTGGCAGGACACTTTGGAATTGACAAAACTATCGCACAGGTACAGCACTTCTATTTTTGGCCTAAGATGCAGAGGGATGTACAGAGATATGTGGCTAGGTGCAGAACTTGTCAATTGGCAAAAGGACACAGTCAAAACACTGGCCTTTATATGCCGTTACCCGTCCCTAGCCGACCGTGGGATTCGGTCAGTATGGACTTTGTGCTAGGATTACCAAAAACACAGCGCGGCTTTGATTCCGTGATGGTTGTAGTTGACCGATTTTCGAAGATGGCACACTTTGTACCGTGCAGAAAAACCAGTGACGCCACCTACATAGCGCACCTTTTCTTCACAGAGATTGTACGGTTACACGGACTACCACGAAGCATCATTTCTGACAGAGATGTCAAATTTACTGGTCATTTTTGGAGAACTTTATGGAGAAAGCTAGACACTCAATTGCAGTTCAGCTCCGCCTACCATCCACAGACAGACGGACAGACAGAGGTAGTGAACAGGAGTCTGGGAAATTTGCTCAGAAGTTTAACGGGTGAAAATTCTCGTACATGGGATCGTGTATTAGCACAGGCAGAATTTGCATATAATGATTCTCCCAACCGTAGCACAGGCTACAGTCCTTTTCAAATATTATATGGCATGCACCCGCGAGGAGTGCACGAATTACGCGATTTGGGTACACTGGAGAAGCGGAGTGCTGATGGGGAAGAATTCGCCCAAGCTATGAGCAAGCTACATGAACAAGTAAAGCTTAAATTGCAAGATAGCAGCCAGAAATACAAACAGCGAGCTGACACAAAGCGAAGAGAAGTGCAGTTTAATGTTGGGGATGACGTTCTCGCGTATTTACGCAAGGAGCGTTTTCCTAGGCGAGAATACAGCAAACTAAAGTTCAGGAAAATCGGGCCCTGCAAGATCATTCGCAAATTTTCTGCGAACGCATACGAGATACAGTTGCCACCAGGGGTTGGTATTTCCCCTATATTTAATGTGGCAGATCTGTTCCCTTACGTTGCAGATTCAGCAAATGATACGGCGACAGAGCCACCACGGGACACCCAATTGGAAGGAGACTTATGGAAGAGACAGATGCCGAAGGCACCATCCGTCGAAATTGAGGGGATTTTGGACACACAGGTAGCAAAGCGCACACGGAGAAAGGAATATTTGAGATATTTGGTTAAATGGAGGAACCGTCCCATAGAGGACAGTTCATGGTTGACGGAAACACAAATCCAGAAGGCAGGCTACTCTGTTAAAGACCTCATGGAACGGAGCCATGATTTTTCGTCACCCCGGGAGCCTGATGCAGGAGCATCCAGCTCCGAGGAGACTTAAAAGGCTGACAGTCTCTCGAAGAATTCCGAAACAAATGGTCATTCATTTTAACTAGACAAGCGTTGGGCTTGTCGGTCATTTGATTTTACTTTTACTTTAGTTTTTTTTTTATTTTATCTGTCACAGTTGTTTAGGAGACTGATTACAGGACAATTAACTAAATTAGTTCTTTACAGTTGTAACAGTTAGAATTAGTTTCATAACTGGCAAAATAAGTTACTTTCTGTTAAAGTAGTTTTACCAAGAACAGTTGAAAACATTTTTCATTTAAAAACAGGAGGGACATCATTGTACGGGTTCTCTCCCCCGAAAAGAAAAACAGAGCAACATAACCACTTTGGTTTATCAGAAAAGAAGAATATACATTTGATTTCTTTTCATTACTGTAAAACTAAAATCATCAGATTATTTCTCTGCCATCAGAATCATGAACTCAGAATCATTTTGTTATTTTAGAAATTATCATCGTGTGTGAAGTGTGTGAACAGCGACTACAAAATAGAAGGATCAAATAGAGAAAACGAATCAAATACAGGCGGACGACCGAAAGTCGAATTGAATCATTAACTGTGAACGAAGGAACAGAGAAGAGACCCAGAGACGGCCCACAGATAACGGAAAATTTTCATTCGGCGACAGAGAAACTACAGGTACTGTAAAACTTGATAAACCCTCATGATATTGAATGCATGGAACGAAAGCTACAGAATTCGAACAGGGACGCATTATAATTTTTTCTCTTAACTGATATATGTAATAGTATCAAATATTCAAGAACAGAGTTGTGAATTTCCATGTTTCATTGACAATAACATAAAAGAGCGAGAATCAAATAACCGCTGTAGAATATAACTCCTTGAATATATTAAGCCATGCTTATGTAAAGTACAGACGGGATTCGTTATTGAATCAACGACACACACAGTGACGACATGACCAAAACAACTTGAATCATAGCAGTTGAAACAAGACGCCGAGGGCTTGTGGTGCCCTAATACAAGATAACCAGAGGAGAGTTCGACACCGTCGAGGAAACCCTCAACGATTCGATCAAACACCCAGATGCCGTCAACAAGTGACCCAAACGGAGTTATTCAAAAGGAGGATAACGAATAACCAGAACCCGAAAAGGGTTATATAATTACAGGACTCAAAAGCGAGCAAACAATAATCTGAGGGACATTAACCCACAGGACTGCATTTTTAACTGAGACCAAGAACCTACAGAACATTTAATATCGACAAACACACATATTTTCTACAAGTGGAGTAGAGCTACCCGGTGACTGAAATCACGAATCCACCAACGAGTTCGAAGGGCAGCGTTGGACATCGAAGGAAACGAGTGGGTACCTGTGACAGAAAGGAAAACACCAAACAATCATGTTAGAAACCGGCATGAAAAGCCTAAACAAAAAAATGAGGTAAAGATCCAGCAAGAATTGGCGACAGTTACCTGTAGAGGCAGAAGAGACTCGAAACAACCAGGAAAAGACCACCATAACCTGCTGACAGTGGCAGAAAAACGTCAGGGACGAAACTATAAAAACCCAAAACATTTATCAGGGAGAGTAAGCTTACCAGGAGATCCGAAGAAGCGTGGAGGTTGGAGCAACCCTGCAAGTTAGGAATAAACCAGACCAGTTAAATGGAGAACTGCAAACAGTGAGAGCATGGAATTCAAACCGATATGCTATCGACTAACAAACCCATAGAAAATACCGATAAACAGAAATACGACAGTGCAGGACTCGAAAGTGTTACCCACAGTCTTCATAACACTAGCAAGCCACGGCGAAGGCGTCATTGAAACCCTGGAGCAAAGACCCGAGGTTTTTTTTTTTTCCGCGGCACAGACAGAGCGTCTCCCAACAAAAACGAGGTGAGGAAATGGTGAATGAAACGCGGAAACACTAACAAAAGGGACAGGAACCGGCAGGTGTGCCTCTGTAACCGGAAGAGCAGGTTAAAACCCTAAACCCTAACCACGAGGCGACGTACAGGAAAGTAAATTCCGCAATAAAGCCATCCGGACGCGTAATAAAGGTGAACAGGTGAACCAAACGGCGGGAGCCGTCATTTCTCCTTGGAAGAATCACAATGGACCATTTCAATTATCTGGAAGACATTTTACACTCTTTGAAAGACCTACATCATCACATCAAGGATATAGTCTAGTACTTTGACCACATTAACTAGAATCTTAGAATTCATCATCACATCAAGGATATAGTCTAATACTTTGACCACATTAACCAGAATCTTAGAATTCTGAAACACCCTTGACAATAATGAAGATCCTATTCAGGTCACCACCTCTGACTCTAATCCCTCTTCTTAGCCTTTTTCTATGGGTTGATTTCTTTTGCACTCTAATTTCCAAGTTTTTTTTAATGTTCAAATTGACTTGTTTTTTAATAAAGCTATCAATCTCTTGCGCCTTTTGAATAATATGATTTCCTACGCCTCTCCTATCCGTACACTTTTGGATACGGACTAATCTTCCTAATAAAATATTAACCTAATTTATGTAATATATCCATATTTCCGTTTAGAAAACAATGCCATAGGTTTTTAAAAAATAATGAGTACGATTCCGAGCATCGTGTTGACTTTAGAAGTTACAAAATTCTTTTAATCGAATTAAGAAAATAATGAATGAAAAAATATTCAAAAAATATTTCCAAAGGATTTAATAATCTTTTTGAAGACCAGAAAAGTGTCCATTAATGAAATGATTATTATGGATATAGATATATAATTAACCTGAACAATAAGAAACCTTTCCTGAAATGATTATTAGGATATAGATATATATATTAACCTGAATAATAGGAAACCTTTCAAGAGACTGATATAGTTCCGATTATGGGAAGCCTCAATATTGCTTTTCTTTAACTAATGTAGTGTTCATGGATAAGTTTAAAAAACATATATATTAATTTGAATATGGAATGTTAAGTTATTGTTTTCATGGATGAGTTTAAAAAATACCAAAAATAATTGCAGTATATTTATTTTTATATTATTATTATTTTATAGTATTATTTAAAAAATATATTTTATTAACATACAATGTATTGTTGAGGTTTTAGTTAATTTTTTTTTTATATTTTTTAAAGTATAAATGAATTTATAGTTTTAAAAGTTTAAAACAATAATTTTTTAATTATGTTATTATCAAAATTTTAACTATTAAATTAATATTTTAAAAAATAAAAGGATAAAAATAATTTTTAAAGGTAGTCATTAAGTGCATTTTTTTTAGTTTTTGGAGGATATCTACCTTGAATCTCATGAAAAACTTTATAGTATAGTGTTTAAATTTGTTTTTAGACAATATATATGGATTTAGCGCCCTCAAAAATTCGATTGTGAAGATTTCACTCATCAAACTTGAATCCGTACTAAATTCTAAACAAATTAGATTAGAAAATAAACTAGAAAACTTTTCAAAAAGTCACACACAAAGACTACTCAAACAAAAAACACTCATACTATTCTCTCTCTCTCTCTCTATATATAAGATTAGTCTAAGAAAGAGACATTTTTGCCCAGAAAATCTCAAACAGTTTTGACAAAATCCGATAGAATTTTTTGGAAATTAGGATTACAACTATTAAGTTTCGAAAATTTGGGTAACCCAGGGTCTTTATGAAGTTGAATCTATTTGGACCATCAAAAAATGATTCAAACACTGATATGGTTGGATTTGTTAAAAAAAAGAACGTTGGATTCAATAAGAAATTAGTAGTCATCTCGCCAAAATCATCACTTGGTTAGATAATGGCCATTGTTTTTATGCCAATAGACATGTCTATTTGGAAATAAGAATTCCATAATTTTAATTTAATTATTAATTGTTAATTATTTAGTGGATTGTAGAGTTTTAATCGACACATAATATTTTTAGTAGTATACACAATCAAAGGTTGAGCTTGAGCTTGAAAGAAGTTATGTCCTTTTCATTAAATTGATTAATTAGAAAAAATGCCATATGACAAGTGTCATATGAAGTAAGTGATGGTTTTTTGGGCATGTGGTATTTAGAAGTCATGTTACTGGCATGTGGTATTTTAACAAGGGCTATTTATAAATTAAGAATCCTCATAAATCTCTAAACTTAAGAATTTTGATCCATGTTTTCTTTTATATATGTGTGTGTTTTTTAGAATTTAATTAGTTTTTTGTGTGCCTTTTTTAATAATTTTATCAATTGAAATATATCATGAAATAAGTGTGTTTACATTTATTATTGACCCATGTTTAATGAGTTTTATAGTTATTTAATTTATATGATAATCTTAGTAAACAATATATTTATCTTAATACACTTTCTCTTAATAACATACATAAATAATATATTCATTTTGACGGGCTTTCTCCTAATATGATGATGATGATGGAGGTGGTGGTTAATGTCGATGAGACCCAACTTTGGTCTATCACACCTAATGAAACAAATTATTTAGCTTGATTTAAGATTTTATTCCTATACTCAAAATGTTTAGAGAGAAGCCTCCAAACTCACTATAAATCCACACACATATTTCATTAAATCTTAAATTAAAAGATGATCTAGAATGTCAAAATAACAAAAAAAAAAATTACCATTACTATAGTATAATATACATACATATAATTGAATTTATATATGGGGATAAAAAATTATAATTATATTTAAAAAATAATATTTTGATTTATATATCAAATAAATTTTTAGTGAATATTAAATACTATAATTTTTAATAGGTTTAATTATATTAAAAAAATATAGATATTTATTATATTAATTATAAGAATATATTAAATATTATATAATTTTTTAAGTTGTCTTTAATGCTAATCTTTAGACTTTTTTTTGATTGAATTTGGTAGAAAACTTTGAGGTAAAACGTTGATATGTTTTATTAACTGTTTTGTTTTACTATATATGGATTTATTACTCTGAAAACTCCTAGAGTACTTAAATTATGCAGGAGTTACCCATTAAACTTACGATTTCAATAAATTTGTACAAAAATTTAGAAAAAATAAACTAGAAAAATCCACTAAAAAACTTAAAAACAATCTCACTAAAAACAATTCTAATTTCTTAATATATTTAATTATAATAAAAAAATCTAAAATATTTAATATTTTGAATTTAAAAAAAAAATCTTTTAAGTTGTAGAATTTCATGACATACATGTCAAAGAGTGAATAATTTTTCTATAAATAATAAAAAAGATTATCTAAATGTAGGAATTTTATTTATTAATCATTTACTATTTATTAAAAAAAACTATAAATTTAGAATTTATTAATTTATTATATACCGTCTTTAAAAATTGGAAAGTAGGAACTCCTAGAAATCTCCACTTTATATTCGAAGAAAATACGGAGTCGAGAAAATACGAACTAGTTCAGCGAAGGCGGAATGTGGATGAATATGGTACGAAGGTCAAACAGTTGGTTCAAAACATTGTGTTTGGCCTATCTTCTAGGCACGTATTTATCGTCAATTAACTTCTCAATATGGGGACTCTGTTATTATCCTGCCCACTCACGTTCAAATATTAGGATATGTTTGTTTATGTAAAGCGTGCAAAAAATATTCATTTTTTTTCATATGTGGAAGTAATATCTTAATTTTATATGAACCAATCCCCCTTTACTTGTAATCAATACCACTTTTTCTATGAATATTAGATTGGTAGTTTTCATTAAATTTTTTTTTTTTTGAATTTATTTAACAAGTTATAGTATTTATATTATATTATAAAATGTAATATGTGCGTTTTTTTAATGGTTATAATGTTTTATATTTTCTTCTAAGAGAAACATAGATATATTGTATTATATATGGTTGATATTGTTGTTGTTCTTCATGATATTGAATGGGGAGGTGGGGAGGATTCCACTAGGGATATTGATGTTCTATCATGCCATTGGATGGGAGGATTCTATTGGAGATGTTGATGTTCCATCATGCTATTGGATGGTGAGTTTGGGAGGATTCCATTATTGATGTTGTATTATGCTATTGTATGATAGGTTGGGAATTGGGAGGATTTCACTGAGTATAAGACAAATTGATGTGTGTATATAGTTGATGAATGAATTACTTTAAAGACAACTTTTTATTGGCTTAGTTATGAAGCCTAACTTTAATAGTGTCAAGTGAACTGAATCCATGGCCGTAGTTAAGGATATTTAATTATATGAATTCAACCAATTAAACTAATTCTCATTACTTTTCCTTTTAATATTCTCATAAAATAATATAGTATTCTCATAAAATAATATTTTTTATACTATATTTTATTAATATATATAATAAATTAAAATTACGATTATCTTTATTAACTTAGAAAATATAAATTTTGTATTTTAATACATTTTTAATTATATTATAATATATATATATAGATATATATATATATATATATATAACTTATCATAACTTTAAAAATATAAATTAAAAACTTTTAAAAATATAAATTAAAAACTATTATTTATATTGTTGAATTCTAAGACATTTATTTATTAACATTGATACTATTAACACATATTTATTGAAATGCATATTATCGTTATCATTATTTTTAACCATGAGTTTTCATTATAAAGTATAAACAAATTTGTTTAACCAATCAAAATGTTTTTCAAAATTATATTTATTTAATCGTATACACAAATCATGAATAACAACCTTAAAAAAAAGAATTGCATATTTGTCCTCCAACAATCTTCTCAAATTGCTTGCTTATGAGTATGTTGAATAATGCTATAAAGGGGATATACATCTTTTATTTTGCTATTATGTCTTTTTTCTTACTTTATTTCTTTTAGTTTTATTACTCATCAAAATATTCATGTTTCCAATAACATTTTTTTATAAAAGATTAATTTTGTTCTATTTATATATATAGTTTAAGTAGGCTTAATGGTTAAGAACATGTGTTTCTTCCTAAGAGGTCACAAGTTCAAAAACCAGAGAGAGGGAGAGTATGCATACCTTCGTAGAATTAGTAGTCAAATCACTGCGGGGAGGTGGGTTCCTTGTCGGGTTCCTTGTCCCACAAGCAAGGGGGTCTCATACACCAATTTAGCTTAAGTAGGCTTAACGGTTAAGAACATGTGTTTCCTCCTAAGAGGTCACAAGTTCAAAAACCAAAAGGGAGTAGAGTATGCATACCTTCATAGAATTAGCAGTCCTTGTCCCACAAGCAAGGGGGTCTCATACACCAATTTAGCTTAAGTAGGCTTAACGGTTAAGAACATGTGTTTCCTCCTAAGAGGTCACAAGTTCAAAAACCAAAAGGGAGTAGAGTATGCATACCTTCATAGAATTAGCAGTCAAATCACTGCGGGGAGGTGGGTCCCTTATCTCAAAAGAAAGAGGGTCTCATGCACTTGGTGCCTTGCTTGGCTACAACCTTAAAATTGAATAATAATAATTGTCATTTTTATTTTTTCAATTGTTTTCTAATTATTTTTTTCAAAATCTTATATTGAAAGTTGAGAAAATTGGCAATGAAATGACTTTAATTTGACACTTTTTTAAGAGAAAAAAACTCTAGTCTTAATTTGACACTTTTTTAAGAGAAAAAAACTCTAGTCTTTCCCAAAGTTTCATTCGAGAATTTATAGTAAAAGCTTATAGCAAAATTGACAATGCAATTAAATGATATTTTTAGTGATACATATTTCAATATTACTACATTAGTTTCACTAATTTCTAATATTGATTTCAACATCCATTAATGTAATTAGTTTTAATTATTATAACCTTAATCATCTTAACTATATTTCTATATATATTTTTCCCTTGTTCAACACTAGCATTCCAAACCATACTTGTCTACTTATCTCTCTTCTTCATCTTCTCCCTTTTTCCTAACAATGGATTGAGATGGTAGCTTAGAAAGATTGAAAAAAAATATCATATACGTGGATCTTCTTTTATTTGTTGGAAGTAATGTTTCCATGTCATGTGTAGTTGTGAGTGTGAGTTCCTAGGCGTGAGTCTAAAAGCTGTTGATTCTTATGTAATGAGTTGGAGTCATTATCTAGAGGTGTAATAACATAGAGTATGAGATTTGTGTTGTCTAAAATCTATTTCTTAGCTCTCTTTATTTTTCTAATATAGTGTCTAATATGGTGTCAGAGTTGACACTGGCTTCACTCCCAAAAGGGAGAGCGAGAAAAATGTAAGATAACCTGAGTGTTATTGTTTATGTCAGTATTAATATAGGTTTGTGCTATTTGGTGCGTGAGAGCAATGTTATTTTTTTCTCTAAGTTTATTGTTTATGTAAATATTAATATAGGTGTGTGCGATTTGGCGTGTGAAATCGATTTTATTTTTTTCTCTAAGTTTATTTTCTTGTGCTTTGTTATACATTTGCATGGTGCGGGTGGGAAATACCTCTCCCATTCCTAATTGTCGCTGTGAAGATCTGCAAAGGAAGGCCCAGGAGATTGAAGTTGAAATTCAGGTGCTCTCTAGCTCAAGCTGATCTGATGATGGTCAAGTAATTACCGTAGAGATGAACACGCCTCAAACAATCTCTCTCTTAATTTATCTAGGATGGATTCTAACATGGATCCAGGCCAGATGTCGTTGAGAGTCGCTGCTGTTGAAATATTAATTTCATCTGCGCGCATTTACTCCTACAAAAACAGTTGAGGAAAACCGCCAACCTCCATCAGATCGCTTTTACGGAAGGAGTGGTATTCCTTCAATCGCCCCCGATGCAATAAAATTCTGCCACACGTCAATTGTACTTTCAGCAAAACCACTTTTCATCAGGATGTAAAGTTTGGAAGAAAAGGCCCGCTCGATATTGTTCTGAATCGTTGGATTAAGAGGATGAATGTCCGTCATCGATCAAGTCAAAGTTGCATACAAGCCTACAGGGAATGAATATGAACGTGAAGTGAAAGTTTTGTGTTTGACCGCAGTTTTGTCAGCGAGGTAATTTAATGAATTTACAGCGGTTCGCAAATTGTTGGTGAAAATTTTAATTTATTATTTTCTATCAGCGAAAGGTATGGGCATATTATTTTTATTATTAAAAATATATGCAATGAAATATGAAATGAGTAATGTTTTTAGTTTTAGTTTTTTGTTGTTGACTTCGCATTTTAATGCAAGGGTGAAAACTGTGCGAAACAAAGAACAGAGCAGAGTGAGGGAAGAAATATATGCAACAATGCATATGTATTTTTGTTGATTGAAAATGTAATGTGAAGAATATAGCACGGGATATGTAAGAGTTTTATTTTACAGCAGTAAATGTAAGAATTTTATTTACAGCAGTAAATGTAAAAGGAAATTTTTACACAGCAGTGTAAAATTGTTAAGGCAGAGATAGAGCAATTTTTTTTTTGTTGAAATGTTCTTGGTGTAGTCTCTCAGACATAGGAAGAATATATTTGTATCAGCTGTTGTTTGATTAATGAATACAAGTTTATTTTCGTCGAGAAAATCTGCTCTGCTCAGAAATTTTATAGCTTCCGTGTGTTAAGATCCTCTGGAGAAAACAGAGCATTGCTCTGTGTTCAGTTAATTTTGTTTTTGGAATTTTGCTAGAAAAATTCCCAGCAATGGTATCAGAGCTTGTCCAGGCTCTTTGAAGGTGTCAAAGAAGCTGAACGAAGGATTTTTGCTGTAGCAGCTTCTCCAACTGAGTGAAGACTCAATCAAAGATCCAGGTATTTCTCAAAGTTTTTTTTGTGTGTTGTTGTTGAAGAAACAGTGAGTTATTTAAAAAAAAAAACACAGTCAAGAATTAGAAGCATAGTTAAGAAAAGCTAGAATGGCCAGCACCAGCACTATCATGGGCATGTTTAATACTCAGCTCCCACAGTTTAATGTAAAAAACTATGACTATTGGGAAATAACCATGAGAGCCCTATTCACCTCACATGATTTATGGGAACTTGTTGAATATGGTTTTGAAGAACCAGCATATGAAAATGAGTTTAATAGATTAACTCAAGCAGAGAAAGATCTATTGAAAAGCAATAGGAAGAAGGATTCCAAAGCTCTTGTATTTTTATATCAAGCAGTGCATGAGAGTGTGTTTCCAAGGATAGCAGCAACCAAGACATCCAAAGAAGCATGACAAACTCTCAAGATAGCATATCAAGGCATGGAGAAAGTGAAGACAACAAAACTACAGTTGCTAAGGAGAGATTTTGAGAATCTATGCATGAAGGAGTTAGACAATATTGACTCATTCTTCACACATGTAATTGGACTGGTGACACAGATAAGGACTCATGGAGAAGTTCTTGAAGAAAGGAGGATTGTGGAGAAACTATTGAGGATCCTACCCTCAAAGTTTGATGTGATTGTCACTACCATAGAAGAAACAAAGGATCTCTCAAACTTTTCAGTTGGTGAAGTTCATGCGTCACTGATAACACATGAGCAGAGGTTGAGTAGAAATGAAAGCTCATCTCTAGAACAAGCCTTCAAGACCCAGATGTGTTTTGGAAGAGGAAGAGGTCAAGGCAGAGGAAACAAGAAAGGAAGAGGAAGAAGCCAAAAGAGAGGTGGAAGAAACAGTCCAGCAAATGCTCAAGGAAGAGGCAACAATCCAAATCAGAACCAAGGCCAAGGTAGTAGTCAACAAAGTGGACATCATCATGCTCAAGGACAAAGGTATGAAAAATCCAATGTCCAATGTTATTATTGTAAAAGTTATGGGCATTATGCCATTGAGTGTAGGAAGAAATAGCATGACATGAATAATAGATCTAGTGCAAATATCACTAGAGAAAATACCAGTCAAGACAATGTGTTGATAGATTGTAACATGGCTGAAATAAACAATGATGATATATGGTTTCTAGATTCCGGTTGTAGTAACCATATGATAGGAAACATAGCTTTGTTTTCTGATTTAGATCAAAATGTGAAATCACAAGTCACACTTGGGACTGATAGTAAAACTTCTGTTATGGGAAAAGGGGAAGTTAAAATATTTACAAAGAAAGGTGAAAAGAAAACCATAGAAGATGTCTATTATGTTCCTGGAATGAAGTGTAACCTCTTAAGCATTGGGCAGCGTGTTCAAGGTGCAATGTTTTCTTTGTGACTGATGTATGCACCATCATGGATATAGCACCCATCAAAAGATGTATTTCTGAAGTGAAGATGACGAGGAACAGGATGTTCCCTCTTAGAATAAAGGTAGATTTGAAAAACAAAGAAGTAATTGCAGCAGTTACCTAAGAGGTTTTCCAAAGCATACCAAAGGATGAAAATTGGTTGTGGCACTTGAGATTTGGATAGCTCAACTTTGGAGGTATTAACTTGTTGATTATAAAGGGAATGGTAAAAGGATTACCATTGATAGAGATACCAGACATCCTTTGTGAAGGTTGCATTTTGGGGAAACAACACAGAGAAATTTTTCCATCAGGGAAAAGCAACCTTAGAGATTTTCCACTCAGATGTATGTGGACCGATGCAAACTCCATCATTAGCAGGAAGCTAATATTTTCTAACATTCATAGATGATTTTACTAGAAAAACTTGGGTTTATTTTCTAAAGAACAAAAGTGAAGTGTTTGAAAAATTTCAAAATTTCAAAGCACTTGTAGAAAACCAAAGTGGACTGCATATCAAAGTTCTAATAACTAACAGAGGAGGTGAGTATATCTTTAAGGAATTCCTACGGTTTTGTAGAGAAAATGGAATTCATAAGCAATTTATAGCAAGGTACACTCCACAGCAAAATGGTGTTGCTGAAAGGAAGAATAGGACCATCATGGATATGGCGAGGAGCATGTTGAAGGCAAAGCATTTTCCAAATGATTATTGGGCTGAAGTTGTAAATTGTGCAGCGTATATTTTGAACAGGTTTCCTACAAAAGCAGTGATGAACATAGTGCCTGAAGAAGCATGGAGTGGGAGAAAGCAAGGAGTCACCCACATGAAATTTTTTTAATGTGTGGCTTATGCACACATTCTAGATCAGCTAAGGAGGAAGTTGGATAGCAAAGAGGAGAAATGTATTTTCATTGGATACAAGGAGGAATCCAAAGCTTACAGGTTGTATATCCCATCTACCAAGAAGTTTTTTGTGAGCAGAGATGTTCAGTTGATTGAGGAGGAAGCTTGGGATGGAAGCATAGAGAAAACAGTGAATGTTAAAAACTATTTGTCTCATGATGAAGATGATGAGGAGATGGCTGAAATACGTCCCCAAACAGAAGTGCCAACATAAAGGCAACAAGGAACACCCTTGAGGAGAAATGAAAGTGCTTCTCCAAGAACACCACAAGGAGGAAATTCAAGTGCATCTTCAAGCACTTGTACACCAAATGAAAGAGGTAAGAAGTTCAGAAATTTAAGTGACATTTATGAGCAAGAGGTAGCAAATGAAGTTATGAATTCTTTGTTTGCATTATATTGTCATGTTGATGACCCTATTCTTTTCGAAATTGCAATTAAGGATAGGAAATGGATAGAAGCTATGGATGAGGAGATCAATGCCATAGAAAGAAACAAGACATGGGATTTGGTTGAGCTACCAAAAGGTAAATAAGTCATTGGAGTTAAATGGGTTTATAAAACCAAGAGTAATGTTGAAGGCAAAATAGAAAGACACAAGGCAAGACTTGTTGTCAAAGGATACAAGCAGCAGTATGGGAGAGACTATGAGGAAACTTTCACACCGGTTGCAAGAATGGAAACCGTGAGAGCAGTGTTGTCCATAGTAGCACAAAACAAGTGGAAAGTTTACCAAATGGATGTGAAGTCAACATTCCTAAATGGAGTGCTAAAGGAAGAGGTTTACATTGAACAACCTATAGGCTATGAAAAAAGTCCAAGAGCACAAAGTGTGCAGATTGAAGAAAGCTCTTTATGGGCTGAAGCAAGTGCCAAGAGCATGGTACAACAGGATAGATTCCTATCTATAGAAAAATAGATTTGAAAAATGTGATGGAGAACCCATCCTCTACATCAAAAAAAATGATGGTAAAATTTTAATTGTTGTGTTGTATGTTGATGATGCTATTTTCACAGGTAATGATGATCATCTCATTGAAAACTTCAAAACAATCATGAAAGAGGAATTTGAAATGAATGGCATGGGTTTGCTGAGATACTTCTTAGGAATAGAAGTAGATCAAAATGAAAATGAAATTTTTATCACAGAAGCAAAATATGTAAATGAAGTATTGGAAAGATTTAACATGTAGGACAACAAGGCAGCAATCACTCCGACAGTGATGGGATTAAAACTCAACAAAGAGGACAATAGCAAGGATTTTGATCCTAGCTTGTATAAGACCATGGTTGGAAACCTAATGTATTTGACTGCAACTAGGTCAGATATAATGTTTGTTGTTAGTTTAATTTCCAGATTCATGGAGAGGCCAAAAGAAGCACATTGGCAGGCAACAAAAAGAATTCTGAGGTATGTTAAAGGTACTAAAGGATTTGGTAATTTATATACTACTTCAGAATGTTCATATTTAATTGGATACACTGATAGTGATTGGGCTGGAAGTGTAGATGATCGGAAAAGCACATCCGGTTATGTTTTTCACATGGGTTCTGGAGCCATTTCATGGGCTTCTAAGAAATAGCCTATTGTAGCATTGTCTACATCAGAGGCTGAATATGTGGCAGCTACAATAGCACCATGTCAAGCAGTTTGGATGAGAAGAATATTAAGGAGCTTAGGGCAAGAGCAGGCAAAATGAACGGTGATTTTTTGTGACAATAGCTCAGCTATTGCATTATCCAAGAATTCAGTGTTTCATAAGAGAATGAAACACATTGACACAAGGTTTCATTACATCAGGGAATTGGAAAGCAATGGAGAAATTGTTTTACAACATTGCAGGACTAAGGAGCAGGTTGCAGACATTCTGACCAAGACATTGGACTAGAAAAGCTTCAAATTTTTGAGGAAGTGTTTGGGCATGACTGAACGCCCAGCAGTTGAAATTAAAGGGGAGCGTTGAAATATTAATTTCATCTGCGCGCATTTACTCCTACAAAAACAGCTGAGGAAAACCGCCAACCTCCATCGGACCATTTTTACGGAAGGAGTGGTATTCCCTCAATCACCCCCGATGCAATAAAATTCCGCCACGCGTCAATTGTACTTTCAGCAAAACCACTTTTCGTCGGGACGTAAAGTTTGGAAGAAAAGGCCTGTCCAATATTGTTCTGAATCGTTGGATTAAGAGGATGAATGTCCACCGTCGATCAAGTCAAAGTTGCATACAAAATGAATATTAACGTGAAGTGAAAGTTTTGTGTTTGACCACAGTTTTGTCAGTGAGGTAATTTAATGAATTTACAACGGTTCGTAAATTGTTGGTGAAAATTTTAATTTTTTTATTTTCTATCAGCGAAAGGTATGGGAATATTATTTTTATTATTAAAAATATATGCATTGAAATATAAAACGAGTAATGTTTTTAGTTTTAGTTTTTTGTTGTTGACTTCGCATTGTAATGCAAGAGTGAAAACCCACAACAGTGCGAAACAAAGAACATAGCAGAGTGAGGGAAGAAATATATGCAGCAACGCATATGTATTTTTGTTGATTGAAAATGTAATGTGAAGAATGCAACAGGGGATATGTAAGAGTTTTATTTTACAACAGTAAAGGTAAGAATTTTATTTACAATAGTAAATGTAAAAGTAATTTTTTACACAACAGTGTAAAATTGTTGAGTAATTTTTTTTGTTGAAATGTTCTTGGTGTAGTAGGAAGAATATATTTGTATTAGTTGTTGTTTGATTAATGAATACAAGTTTATTTTGGTTGAGAAACTCTGCTCTGCTCAAAAATTTTATAACTTCCCTGTGTTAAGATCCTGTGGAGAAAACAGAGCATTGCTTTATGTTCAGTTAATTTTGTTTTTGGAATTTTGCTAGAAAAATTCCAACAACTACCGACTAAAGACAAGAATCCAAATTTATTGCCTACAGTAACCTGATAATAATGTGGGAGCAGTGGTCAAATATTCTCGCTGGAATCCCCCTCCATCAAGCGCAGAATAGAGAGACAAGGTTCAGATTTGAAACAATGTGCTCCTCAACAGCATCATCTTTCAGTGGTCTTTTAGTGGACCCGCGTACAATTTTCTGTGGATCATCAACATCGCATTTATTGAGCCACTAAACGTAGAGATTTGAAGCAAAGCTTTGTAAAGATCATTCTGAAATGAAATGAGACAAGTAGTTTTTCAGCCTGAATCCCAGGGAAAATTCTTCATGCGAACATTGTGGCTGCAAACAATGTCATTGGTTCATCTGGCATCATGTTTTTGGCAAGACAAGATTTGGATCTCAAATCTGGTGCAGTGGAGTTCAATGGTCTCTATCTGAGATATTGAACTTCATTTAAACCAACCAAACAGAAATATTTGGAAGAATAAGGAAGAGGCCTTGGGGTTGCAGTGGTTCGTGCTTAGTGAAAGGCTCCAAACCGTACCACATAGATGCCGACTTCGAACTAACTACTTGCAAGAAACTTGAGCTATGCACGATACAGCCAGATCTAAAGCTTTATGCATTTGTCTACGTGAAGCCTATGTAGTTTTTCCAAACCTGCGTGGAATGAGAGACTAAGGAAATATGACAGATCAAGAAGGTGAAGATCTTGGAAGGCAATTGGTTGTTTCAAAAGGGAAGAAATGAAGGCTTCGGTGATTTCGTAACATAATATAGGTTTTTTTTGGGTGTTTTTTATTTCGTGGTGTGGGGTATGATATTTAGTTGTGTGTAAATTCAGATTAAAGAAGGATGGATGGTTGTTAAATTGGAAGTTCTGGCATCTAAAATTTCAAAATGTCAATTCATGTGTGTTAGTAATTTATGTGTGTTAGTAATTTTGGTTATGAAAAGGGTTTGTGGTTCTTAAACTAGAAGCCTCAGTGTGTGGAACATCAATTCTTGTAAGGTCAAAATATTTGACACATGGTGGTTGGTCCATATATAGGATGGTTCATTACTAGCAGAAGCCGGAACTAGCTAAGGTGTTAAAATTGTTGATCTTGAAAAGTTCATCAAGGATGGTCAAGGCGGTTATGTTTTAAATGGAGATCAAGTGACAGCTTGAAGATTTGCTGGTGAAAGAGCAATGTTTGTGAGATTCCAGAGTGGATGTGGGTGTTGATGAAGACCGGTTAGAAATATATTTATTTATTATTGAATATGTTTTCCATATAAGCAATAAGGGAGGGTGTTGGAGGTAATTCTTCCATGTCATGTGTAGTTGTCATTGTGAGTCCCTAGGAGTGAGTGTAGAAGTTGTTGATTCTTATCTAATGAGTTGGAGTCATTGTCTAGAGGTATCAAAATGAGTGGGTAATAGATAAAAACAGGTCAACCAATATATTTTCTATTAATTAATGAATGAGTGAATTACACACATATTTATACAATCAATAGTCTCAATATAGGAATTCTATCTTGGACGTACACTAGTGTGGTTGAAATATTCTATCAACCACACACTAAACTAGGAGAAACTAAATTCCTATTATATAGGAACAAACTCGTCAATTAGGAAATTACAACCATAGACAAGTAGGAATTAACTATTTCCAACTCCCCCCCTTAATGACTAGTTGTCATGATAGTCAAATCCACTACCATCAAGCGAATTGCATGTACAAAACCTCCAAAAACACAATCTTCCGCCCTCGGACAGTTCCACAACTTCTCTGATCCTACAGATCTTCTTGAAGGTGAATTGGTGTGATCCTGAAGGTAAAACCCATGCCCATTGGCACGATTAATGGCCTAACAGACGCGCCAGTTGGCCTTCCTGGCGCTGCTGTCAGCACGAAAAACGCGCCAATCCCCTTCTACTTAGAAAAAATCATATGAGTCCGAGCCAGGTGTTACTGCAGTCCACCTGCTCCTATGAGCACAAAGCTCCTGTGTACACACAGCCACAAAGGCAATCTGCCACCACCGGGCAAGTTCGATTTACCACCACCGGGCAAATCTGCCAATTTAAATATGCCACCACTGGGCAAAACACCGATCTGCTTCCACCGAGCTGATCACAGAGCTCTGATTCGCCACCACCGGGCAGGTCCGATCACGGAACCCCAATTCGCCACCACCGGGCAGACAAATCTGTTGCCACCGAGCAGAAATCTCCACGTGCCACCACCGGGAAACTCCTGTAGCCACTAAGGCTCTATAGATGGTTTTTGGCTCACCACCAACCATCACATTACCATGACAAAAGATGTTTTCAGGCTGACCACAAACCATTACAAAGTGGTTTTGAGATCACCACGAACTTTCAAATGCCTTTACAAGGCTTACATTCAACATTTGGAATTTCTAGTACATACAATGACTATTACAATAATATGCTAGGGAGTCTATTCCAAAAACCACACTGAAAAAAAAAATATACTTTGTTGTCCACCATAACTGTAGTTGCTATTGCTTTACCTCATTTATGAGAGGTCCACTGATAAAGAAACCAAAACATAGGCACTCACAGCCCCACGAAGAGAACACAATTTTCCCTTCAAGAACAGTTTTCAAGCATACTGCCTCATGTTTGCTAACAATCTGCAACAGGATCTCATTCATCCTCCAATCTTTGACGTAACTGTCATGTCTTCTCATATCTGGTAATAAATCACTCCTGCAAATAGATTTGTCTATTGTTGGAATGGCAAATTCCAACATAGATTTACACTGGTGACACTAGTTTTCCAAGATAAATGTCACAACAATCTAATTCTTTTAACCAGATTTACATAAATGCATTTACATGTTAAGTTGATCAGTCCTCAACATGAAGCAGAATAACTTACGAAGACAATTTATTTCATTAAAGGAGATATGTTTGAAACTTTTAGTTTCTTCTTTACCCAATAGAGAAACATAATCACATCAAGGCTTCCACACCTGCAGCAGACCCAACAAACCTCCATACACAGACTCCAGCTGTCCACGATCTTCCTTCACCGTGAAGGCGAAGGGCACAAACAAGAAACTTAAACCATGATAAGATCCTTGACAACAAGCTATTTGCCTCACTGCATCAGACACGACGAGCTCCTTGACCACGACAAGTGCCACACCACGCTGCTTCTTGAAAAAAAAAAAAATGCAGAAGTGGGTAAAGGAATAAAAGGGTAGGATAAGATTTCGCAGCAAAAAAGAAAAGGAATATTAAGTTTGCCTTCTTCCAAAGCAATCTTAGAATGGATAGAAGACACAAGCGAAACAATTGGACCTAAATGCCATCAATGCTGCTTCTTTCTATAAGCTTCGTATGACTCTGGAAGTTCGCAGAGACACTTAACATCATCAAGAAATATAAATTTCCATCCATTAAGGTGAGCATGGACAGCAATATCCATGTCCTCCACAGTAGTTCTTTCCAGCCAGCCCCCTGATTCCTCAAGGGCCTTGATTCTCCAGACACCAACAGTTCCATTAAAACCAAAAAAGTTAACGAAAACACTGTTGACCTGCTGCTCTACCTCAAAGTTGAAAGACAGATTGATATTTTGTAATCTTGTTAGTAGATTTTCATCTCTGTTGACAAAAGGACCATCTTGCTTGCACCAAGGCTAACTCATCATTGTCCTTAAAATGTGGAACTGTTCTTTTCAAGAAATCTGGGTCAGGCCAAAAATCTGCATCGAAAATGGCAACAAATTCATAGTCCTTCACTATTACATATCCGCTCTGGCACCGGCCTCGAGCTCCTCCATCGCCTTGAACGCTCGCTGAAATTTGGGCTCCATTTCCTCCACGAATTGTTCCGTAAATCCGATTCGGCTAATGTCCACATTCAGTCCAAGCTCCTTGTGCTGATAAAGCCATTCCAGGTAGTGCTGCCATACGTGCCCTTGCTTGCTCGCCTCTTTTGCTAGGCTGTTCATCTTCAGGAAACGGGCCTATAGTATACTCTGCAGTAGTTGCTTCAGCGTACTTACCTGCCTCATGTTCACAATAACCAAAAATTCTTTCCAATTAAGGATATCCTGAAAGGGCAAGTCGAAGAAGGGACTGCTGGATATGATAAATGTCAGTGCACCTATCAGGAATAATGGATTCCCATCACCTATGAAATTCAAACAAAACCCGCTGGAACTCAACCTTTGTGCATAAAGAGAAGGCTCTACTACAAGGGGATCCAACACAAAACCTGGATCAGTTTTCCATTGCGACAAAGTTGATTCAAGATCTGGAATTGCTTCCGGCCAGTTCACACAATAAGCAAGAAATGTTGAGACTGCCTCTCGACAGGCTTAAAATTTAGGATTTTGTGCCTAGGGGCTGCTGAATCAATGGGGGGTAAAAATGCCAATTTGCGCTAATAGGCAGAGGATAGCAGGAGACCTGAATTGAATTCTTCTTTAACTCGACAACATTTCTAGAAGAATCTATATCTATTCCCTCACACGAAACATAAAAGTGGTCTGCACCTAGGGATCTATTCCAATATGGATACTCAGTTCTCAGTCCATCTATATATCTTCTCAAAAACCTTGATTTATGTGTGGAAAAAGTGATTCTCAGGGCATCAATGGAACACGACACAAAGAACAAATGGGCTTCTTCTGGATCATCTGTAGTAAAGGCACTAGTCACAAGGCTTTCATAAAACATTGCCACAGGTTTACTGATGTCTCTAAACGTCCGGTTGTTGCACCACTCAGGTGACCCAAAATCATGGTGCTTACGAGGATAAATAAAAATCTTGAAATTTGAAAGCATTTGCTCATAATTTGCCTCAAATGTCGATGAAAAACAGTATAAATTATTGTGGGCTACATCTGTAGATAGAAGGGTTCTTTCATTAACACCGATATCTATATTTTCATAGAGAATGTTAGGCAATGTGCTACCTTGATTGTTGATCCCACAGACTTGTTTAGGAAGGTGAATAACCAGTGGTAATACTGACATCAGGATCGCTGCAAAAATCCTGCATCCCGATTCGCTCTAAATATTCCCCAGGAAGCTCCCTGTTGCTTCGATTGTTGATGAGATCCGGATGCACAACCCACAGAAGTGGCCTCTGAGTCGCTTCGAGGGCCAATTCACTCTAAATATTCCCCAGGAAGCTCCCTGTTGCTTCAATTGTCGATGAGATCCTGATGCACAACCCACAGAAGTGGCCTCTGAGTCGCTTCGAGGGCGAGTGCAAGCTCCTCCACCTACCTTTCGATCAACACATCCACAAGTCTCAGACAACGTATGATGGAAAAACAAATACTAAACTCTTTATTTTCCCTCAGCCCAGGAGGGGCCAAGCCCAGGAGGGCCAGGCCCTCACAGGCTCTGATACCAAGATAAAAACAGGTCAACCAATATATTTTCTATTAATTAATGAATGAGTGAATTACACACATATTTATACAATCAATAGTATCAAGATAGGAATTCTATCTTGGACGTACACTAGTGTGGTTGAGAGATTCTCTCAACCACACACTAAACTAGGAGAAACTAAATTCCTATTATATAGGAACAAACTCCTCAATTAGGAAATTACAACCATAGACAAGTAGGAATTAACTATTTCCAACTGTAATTTCCTATATATGGAATTGTTGAAATGAATAATAATAGAGTGTGAAATTTGTATTGTGCAAAATCTCTTTCTTGGCTCTCTTTATTTTTCTAATATTATCAATATTAAACAACTCCAATAACATAAACTTGAATACTACAGTGCAACAACCTTTCGTTCACACCTCGGTAAGGGCTATTCTAATAAAATGCATTCATTATATATATAAAAGAGTATTCTATGAAAGAGAGATTTTTGTTGCAAAATGAATGGAAAATCCGTAACAATTTTAATGAAATCCCATAGAATTATTTGGAAATTAGTGTCGGGCTCTTTATGGTGTCTAATCTATTTTGACCATAAAAAAAATGATTTAGACACTTCTATGGTTGGATTTCTTAAAAAAAAATGGATTCAAACAAGAAATTATCATCACCTAGTTAGAGAATGCCCATTTTCTTACCTAAATCATCACCTAGTTAGACAATGCTCATTTTCTTAGGCCAATAGGCATGTCTATTTTGAAATAAGGATTCCATAATTTTAATTTAATTATTAATTATTAACCATCTAGTGGATTGTAGAGTCAAAGGTTGAGATTGATATTCAAAGAAGCGAAGTCTTTTTCATTAAATTGATTAACGAAAAAAAATGTCATATGACAAGTGTCATATGAAGTAAGTTATGGTTTTTTTGGCATGTTGTATTTAGAAGCCATGGTATTGGCCCGTGGTATTTTAACAAGGGCTATTTCTAAATTAAGAATCTTCATAAATCTCCTGACTTAAGAATTTTGTTCCATGTTTTCTTTTATATATATGTGTGTTTTTTTATAATTTAGTTAGTTTTTTTTTATCACTTTTTAAATAATTTTACTAATTGAAATGTGTCATGAAATAAGTGTATTGATATTTATTTCTCACCCATGTTTAACTATCTTTATAGCTATTTAATTTATATGATAATCTAAGCAAATAATATATTCATTTTGACACACTTTCTCGTAATAACATAGATGAAGAATGAACAAATCCACACATATTTCATTAAATTTTAAATTAAAAGGTTATCTATGATGTTAAAAAAAAAAAACATTACCATTACTCTACTATATAGATATATATAATTGAATTTATATTTTGTCTTTAAAAGGAGACAAAAAAAAATAAAATTATAATTATAATTTGAAATAATATTTAGATTTAATTTATCAATAAATTTAGTGAATATTAATATAAATTTTTAATATATTTAATTACATTGAAAAAAAATATAGAATATTTAGTATTTTGAAGATAAAAAAAATATATTAAAAGTTATGTAAATTTGTAAAAAGTTATTTATAATGTGATTTTTTGGACTTATTGACTGGTAGAAACATTTGAGGTAAAATTTTGATTAATGGAATATTAGCTTGTTTTATTATTGTATATATGGATTTAGCACCTTGAAAATCTCTAGGGTACTTTAGATTGTGCAAGGGTTACCCATCAAGTTTATGATTTCAATAATTTTTTTTAAAGAAATTAAATGAGAAAAACCCATTAAAAAAACTTCAAAAAAATCTCACTAAAACCAATTCTATTTTTTTAAATATATTTAATTATAATAAGAAAATATTTAATATTTAATATTTTGAATATAAAATAATACCTTCAGTGTAGAATGCATAGACATACTATTTTTTTTATAAATAATAATAAATTATTTAAAATAATTAATATTTTTTAAATTAATAATAATTATTTATGTTTATTAATCATTATACTAATAATAATAATAATTATAAAAAAAAATAATTTAGAAATTTATTAATTTATTGAATTCAGTCTTTAAAAATGAAGGAATATAATATATCGTGTGATGGTAGCATAAATGAATGAATTGACCAAATCTTTAAAACGAAAAATATAATATGAAGCTATATATACCCATCGTTCTTACTTTGAAATATTTTTTAAACTGCCACAAAAGTAAATGCAACTCTCCGTTTCAATTTCTTTTTATTGTTCTGAGTTAAGAATAGAAAAAGAACTCTATGTCCTTACTTTGAAATATTTCTTAAATTGTGAAGAAAAAAAAAGGGGCACAATTTTGCCTTTTAATTTCTTTTTATTCTTTTTAGTTAAGAACAGAAAAACATGATTCTATGTTCATGCAATTGTAGACGTTTTATTTTCCTTAGATCCAACTAGCTAAAAAGAAGAACAGAAGAGTTGGTTTTAATTTCACATAAGATAGAAAAAACAAGACTATAGTTAACCAAAGTGCTCTTCTCTATAAATTTTGTTGAGAAGGAGCCACTAACAGTTGACTCAAACTTTAGGTGCCTTATTTTCATCGAACCTGGAAGTGCTCTTCTCTATAAATTTTTGTTTAGCAAAGGTCAATAACTCTCACGCTGCGAATAGTTGCCAAGTCTATTCACATTTACGAGTTCTGTTCCACTGGATATCAATTTCTCTTGATGGTTGGATTGCTCTTCTTGGATAAAAAACATCAAATTTATGAGCAGAAAATGGATTTCAATTGTGATATTCCAGAGGAGTTTGTTGATATTTTAGTCCAGGATTTCGCTTATAATCCAATTAGGCTTCCAGTTTCAGATGACCCTTCTCAGGTTCTTTACAACCACAGAACGCTAGAAGCGATCTGGGACAGCAAACGGGTTGCCATGAACCCATACACACGGGAACCCTTCCATATTGGCGATGTCATCCCACAGACGGAGGTCAGGTGATGGCCTCCCGCCAATTCTAAAAGGTCTGTTGTTGATAGGAATCGTGTCCTGGATAAATTAATGGTTGCTTTAATGTGTTGGTACGCTCCTCGGTAAAGGTTTTAGGGTTTTCACGGGTCTCTCCGGTTACCCACCTACACCTGCCGGTTCTCCTCACACGGAAAATCGACTTTTGTCAACCCTCCACTAATCATTTGTCATTTGCGCTTTTGGTCACTCTGCTGAAGTCCTGCTCTGCTCTGTGAGAGCTCTTTTCACCTCCGTCGCTCTGGTTTTCGAGGCTTGTCCTGTGGGTTCTCTCGACCCCTTCTTGCTTTTGGAGATGGTGTCTCAATGGTTATGGAAGCGTCGTTCTGTTGCACAGTGTTTGTATTCAGTTGACTGGTTTATTAACTTGATTTTCGCTGTTTAAAGCTGTTTCCTGCTCGGTTTACTAACAGGTTGTTTCATGGCAGGGATTACTCCAAACACTTTGCACTCCAGTCTCACTACTAAGGTGAGTTCTTGTTCTCTGCTAAAACTTCTTTTCCGTTTCTTTTCACGCCGTGACACACTCGCTCCGTGTCTTCAGGGGTTAATGGTTATTTTGTTGTTCGGTTCGGCCTCCTCTGTTCAGGTGAGTTTCTTCCCCTGTGGTTACATTCACTTCTTGCTTTCTTTAAGGATTATGTAGGTTATGGCTTTGCTAAACCGTTTCGTTTTTGCTTACAGGTGGTTCGATCCCGTTAGTTTCTGGTTAGCGTCCCCCACGACAGCTGACAATCATTCAAACCCTCCAGTTTCTCACTCCGGGTAGCGTCTTACCATATCAGTCTTTTATTCATAGAGGTTTTTCGAGGTTTAGTCTTGGTAGTTGTCTGTCGCCTGTGCGATGAATTTATTGAACTCTTGGTTGGTGTAACTTCTCCCGTCTTCTGGAAAATTAGTCGTGTTGTTGGGGCCTCCATTCTGCAATGCGTTTTTCTGGGTTATTCGAAACCCTGTCCTGTAGATGGTTATTAGGGTGCCTCGAACCCTGGTTCTGTAAAATCTTGTTGTTTGCTTAGTTGTCAGTTGGCATTCGTTATTTCAAACCCTCGTCCTGTCAATAGGGATGCTCAGTCGATAGGAACCCTCGGGTATTTGAAACCCTGGTTTGCCGACGCTGTTGGTATACTCTTGCTGTAATAATTTTGATGACTCTGTCCGTTATATAATATATTTACGCATAACTCTGTTTTGGTTCTGTTGAATGAGTTTTTGGTCTCGAAAGGACCGTGAGACAACTGGACTGTGTATAAATTGTATTTGTAATGAAATGATACAGCTATTTCAATTTCATTTTTGCATTGCTTTATTCATATTAATGTGGAGGTCTTTATGGGTTACCTGAGTTGGTTTACGCATGCGATTTCTCGTTCCCTTTCGTTCTGGAAGTAATATTGTTATGCACGTTCTCTGCTATTCTCGTTATCTCCCTCTGTCTGAAGTTGTCTGTACTTGGAATTGTTCTTTCCCCTCGGTCTGGAAGAAATATATTGTGCATTCACTCTCTGCTCTTCTCATTTATTTGTTCTATACTATTACTCGCACGCAAGTTTAGTTACACACAGAATTATATTTTCATGTATGAAATTTTCTTTTACAGTGATGATACAGTAGAAAAAAACAAAATGTTTAATTTTGGAAAATGACTGTATTTATTTTTGTTCTCTGTTTGAGGAATCGTTTACAATGTTTCTTGTTTCTCTTTTAACACACCTGAAACACTACAGTTCTGTTCAGGTAGAACTACCCCAACAGATTGGGTAACTGCCTATCAGTTTCTAACTGCCCTAACTAACATAATTGTGAAGAAACTAGTTAACTAATAAAAGGAACTAATTAACTGACAATCTATTTTGTTGTTCATAATTTCTATTTGAAAAAGAAACAATTCATGACTCCAATTGACCTGGTCCTAATGTCTTATGACAAAATAAAACAAATAAAATAACGTAAAATAACTGACAAGCCTACACCTGTCCAGCTATGTATGTATGATTTCCTCTTCGTGAGACTGTCAACCAACTTCCGTCTCCTTGGACCTGGATGCTCCTGCATCAGGCTCCCGGGGTGGAAAAAAGTCATGGCTCCTTTCCATGAGGTCGTCGACAGAATAGCCTGCTTTCTGTATTTGCGTCTCGTTAAGCCACGAACTGTCCTCTATTGGACGGTTCTTACACTTTACTAAATACCGCAAATACTCCTTCCTGCGTGTGTGCTTAGCTACCTGTGTGTCCAGAATCCCTTCGATCTCAACGGGTGGTGCCATCGGCATCTGTCTCGTCCACGAATCTCCTTCACATTTGGTGTCCCGCGGTGGCTCTGCTGCTGCATTATCTGTTGAACCTGTGACATAAGGAAACAGATCTGCCGCGTTAAAAATAGGGGAAATACCAATCCCTGGTGGCAACTGTAATTCATAGGCGTTCGCGGAAAATTTGCGAATGATCTTGCAGGGCCCGATTTTCTTGAATTTCAGCTTGCTGTACTCTCGTTTTGGAAACCGTTCCTTACGTAAGTACGCAAGGACTTCGTCCCCTACGTTGAACTGAACTTCCCGACGCTTTGTATCAGCTCGCTACTTATACCTCTAACTGTTGTCCTGTAATTTCAATTTAACCTGTTCATGTAAATTGCTCATAGCTTGGGCGAAATCTTCCCCATCAGCGCTCCGTTTCTCAAGTTTCCCCAAATCTCGTAACTCATGCACTCCTCTCGGATGGATGCCGTACAGAATCTGGAACGGACTGTATCTTGTGCTGCGGTTAGGGGAATCGTTGTATGAAAATTCTGCCTGCGCAAGTACACGGTCCCAAGTCCGGGAATTTTCACCTGTTAAACTTCGAAGTAGATTTCCCAGACTTCGGTTTACTACCTCCGTCTGACCATCTGTCTGCGGATGATAAGCGGAGCTGAACTGCAACTGGGTATTCAACTTTTTCCACAGAGTTCTCCAAAAATGACCAGTGAACTTGACATCTCTGTCAGAGATAATGGATCGTGGAAGACAATGCAGCCGCACAATCTCTGTGAAGAAAAGATGTGCTATGTAAGTAGCATCGCTGGTTTCCCTGCATGGTACAAAGTGCGCCATCTTTGAAAATCGGTCTACCACAACCATTACTGAATCAAAGCCTCGTTGTGTCTTCGGCAAACCCAGTACAAAATCCATACTAACTGAATCCCATGGTCGACTAGGAATGGGTAATGGCATATAAAGTCCAGTGTTCTGACTGTGACCTTTTGCCAATTGACAAATTTTACATCTATTCACATACCTCTGCACATCCCGCTGAAACTTAGGCCAGAAATAAAAATGTTGTACCTAAGCAATTGTTTTTTCAATTCCAAAATGTCCTGCCAGGCCTCCACTATGTTTTTCCTGTATGATGTTTTCCCGCATAGAACAGTTGGGAATGCATAACTACCCTCCTTTAAACAGCAATCCTTCCTGTAGGTTATAGTCTAACCACATGCTGTTATTTCGTAACAGCGGGTTTTGGCAAGCCTCATAGGCCTCCCTAAACTCGGTGTCGGTCGGATACAGCTCCTTTAAATGTTCAAAGCCTAAAATCTGCATCGTGCTTTCCTGTAGAAGCAATGTTCTCCTACTAAGTGCATCTGCTACCTTATTTGATTGCCCACTAATGTGTTTTAGTACAAATGTGAAACTTTGCAAGTACTCAACCCAAGCTGCATGCTTATGGTTCAATTTGTGCTGCTACATAATGTACTGTAACGCAGAATTATCAGAAAATAAAACAAATTCGTTACCCAACAGATAATGTCGCCAATGTTTCAGAGCTTGCACAATGGCGTAGAACTCCTTGTCGTAGGTTGAGTATTTCTGTCTGCTTTCATTTAACTTTTCACTGAAATAATCAACCGGTCTGTCCTCCTGGCTAAGGACTGCCCCAATGGCCGTACCACTGGCATCGCAACGAACCTGAAAAATTTTGTTGAAATCCGGCAGTCTTAACACTGGTCTTTCAGTAATCTTCTTTTTCAAGATCTGAAAACTATGCTCTGTTGCTTCAGTCCAGTGAAATGGCTGATTTATTTTCTTGATCGTATCCAACATTGGTGCACAAATCTCGCTGAAATTTCTGATGAACTTCCTGTAAAAACTGGCTAGTCCATGGAAACTTCGAACTTCAAATAAACTTTTCGGAGAAGGCCAGCTAACTATAGATGTCACCTTTTCTGGGTCCATTTTTAATTCATTTTCTGCAATGACAAAGCCCAGATACACTAATTCTCGCTGAAAAAAAGTTCACTTCTTCAGATTGATTAACAGCTTGTTCTGCTGTAACTTCCTCAACACGCTCTGCAAATGTCTGAAATGTTCCTCCTTAGTCTTACTAAAAATCAGAATATCATCCAAGTAAACTATGACAAACTTACCATTAAATTCCTTCAGCACTTCATTCATCAGGCGCATGAATGTGCTGGGAGCGTTGCTCAAACCAAATGGCATCACCAGCCACTCATATAAGCCTTCATTTGTCTTGAAAGTAGTCTTCCATTCATCTCCCTCCCAAATCCGGATCTGGTGATATCCACTCTTCAAGTCAATCTTCGAAAAATAAGTCGCTCCACTCAAACAATCCATCATATCATCCATCCTAGGTAAGGGAAACCTGTACCTAACAGTAATTTTGTTAATAGCCCTGGAATCCGTACACATTCTCCACTCTCCTCCTTTCTTTGGAGCCAAAACAATTGGTACTGCACATGGGCTCATGCTCTCTCGAATCAAACCTTTGTCCAACAACTCCTGGACCTGTTTCCTAATTTCTTCATGGTCCTTGGGACTCATGCGGTAAGCTACTTTATTTGGCAGGCTTGCCCCTGGTATAAAGTCAATACAGTGACTAATACCTCTCCTTGGTGGCAATTCATCTGGAAGATCATCTACTACAATGTCTCCAAAATCCTGCAGCAACTTCTGAACTTCTTCAGGCAAATCTGAAACCTATGTATGAAGTACCACTGCCTTTGGTCTCCTTATGACAGCAAAATTTATCTCGTTGTCCTCAATCTGTTTTATAAATTCTTTTCCACCTAACAGCAACGCTTTCACTCCACTAGCTTCTGCTGTATTTTCCTCCTTGATGGGTACAAGCGTATGCTTGATCCCATCTTTCACAAACTTATAGCAGTTGGTTTTCCCATCATGAAATGCACTTCTGTCAAACTGCCAAGGTCGTCCTAACAATAAGTGACAGACATCCATTGGCATGACATCGCAAAGGATCTTGTCCTTATACTTACCAATCTGAAACTCCACCTCACACTGTTCATCAACTAACAGTTGATGCCCCTTCTGCAGCCACGACACTTTGTAGGGAGTAGGATGTTTTAACTTCTTTAATCCCAGCTTTTCTACCATCTCCACAGCTACCAAATTATCGGTACTCCCACTGTCAATGATCAACTTACAACACTTACCCCGTGACTTGCAAACAATGCGAAACAAAGCCTTTCGCTGATCTGGTTCTGCAACTTCTTTTGCTGGTTTTAACAGCACCTTATTTAACACCAAGGCTTTGCCCGTCTCTGGTGTATTCTCTGCTTCTTGAGGTGTCTCCTCAACATCCTTCGGCTGAGCAACATAGGTTCCTCTCCCACCTGCTGGTTCACCTTCAGGACAATCATATGACTTGTGTCCCATTTTGTGACAATGATAGCACTGGATAGTTCCCCTGCCTCGACCAAATCCTCGCCCTCACTGAGCTGGTCGTCCTTCCCTGTTGCTGTTGTCCTTATCTGTTGTGCCAGCAGATTTGGAACTGCTGCCCTCCTCATTTGAGCCTGCACCTCTACCTCTACCATAAATCTTGCCTTTTCCCCTGCCAGAACCACCTCCTCTCTTGGTGTTCTATTTCCTGTTTATTTTCTCCTCTGCCTTCAGCGCAAACTGATAGGCCTCATCCAACGTTTGAAGTGAGAGGATCCCGATTTCATCCAAGATCTCCCCTCTCAAGCCATTCACAAATCTGGCTGTTTTTTCTGAGGTATCTTCCACATACCCTGCTCGCAAATTCAACTTATAAAATTCCTCTGTAAACTCCCTAACAGCCATTCCTCTTTGCTTCAGGTTCTGTACCTGTCTGTACAACATGATCTGATAATCTTTCGGTAGGAACTTCTCCTTTAGTTTTGCCTCCATTCTGGCCCACTTCTTGATAGGCTGTTTGTGTAGTCTCTTTCTTTCTGCCTGAACGTTGTCCCACCACAAGGACGCATGTCCTTTCAACTTGGTGGCGGCGAACTTCACTTGTTTGTCCTCACTGGTCTCCTCAAACTCAAAAAATTTATTTACTTCACTCAGCCAATCTAATAACACATCTGCAGACAAACTTCTGTCATAAGTAGGTAACTCATGCCTTGGCTTATGACTGGACAGCAAAACTGACTTCAACAACCTAAGTTCCAGTGTCACTCCTTCATACTCATCCTCCTCTGCTTCAATTACTTCTTCATCACTGTTGTCTGCTGGGTTTCTTCTTCCCCCAGCGTCCACCACTGCCAATCTTTCACGCAAAACTCGAATCTCCTCTCGAAGTCCATCATCTACTACCCTACGGACTATTCGTCCTCTTCCTTCACCTTCACCCTCTACCTGTTCCATTAGTTCTAACTCAAGAAACTAGCTCTGATACCACTTATGATGGCCTCTCGCCGTTTACAAATATCTTTGGTCGAAATGACCCGCGTCCTGGATGAACTCTATGGTTGACTTTAATGTTTTGTACGCTCCTCGAAAAAGGGTTTAGGGTTTCTGGAACGGTCTTAACCGGTTACCACCAACACTTGTCGGTTCTCCTCACACGCAACCCGACTTTTGTCAAACTTTACTCCGTCATTTCGTCATTTCCATTGTTTTGTTGCACCGAAAGCTTGCTCTGTGTCTGTGGGGGAACTCTGATCCTCTGTTGTTCTGGTTCGAACGCCGGCTGTGTGGCTATCTCTGGTCTTCGACAGCTATGGGAGTTGAGGTCTTGGTGGCCTGTGAAGGCACCTTTGGCTCTGCACGATAACAACCTGTTCACTGTGTGTTTATTTGGTTATTTTTTGATGTCGATACTGTTCCAACTCGTTTAATTGATGATTTCATTTCGTGACAGGTCTTTTTTTCAAGCGTCTGCGCTTCGCCCTTACTGTGCAGGTAAGCAATGGTTCTTTGCTATCATGTTTTTGCCCTTCTCCTTCAGGTTCTGATCACTCCCGCTACTGGTCTTTCAGGGTTTTGTTCCTGTGTTGGTATTCTTCTCGGCTTCTATGGCTTCTGGTAAGGTTACTTGTCCCCTCAGGTTCTGTTTTCAATCTTCAAATGGTTATATATATATTTGTATAGGTCTCTAACCTGTTCTTGTTTGGTTGCAGGTGAGTCCAGATGGTTGACCCGTGGCTCGAGGTGTTCCTCGCTCACTGAACAGCTCTTCCTCTCGGCTCTTACGGGTAGCGTCCTTACATGTAGATGACTGTAGTTGCTTGTAGTTTGGATTCTGGTTCTAGGGTAGTCCGTCCTTGCTGCGGAAACAATAGAATGCTCTGTTATCTGTGTAATTGTTTTCTTTGGCTCTGTTCGTAGTCTCGGCCTTACTCCTGTAACATTGTCATTGGATTTTTTGTTCAAACCCTTGTTGGGTTCTTAAGGGCTTCAAGCCATCGCACTGTATAGATTTGTTTTGTTATGTTGTGAGCTAATCATTCAGGGTTTCGAACCCTCCTCCTATCGCTTCTTACTGTTTGGTTATTTAAAACCCTAGGGTTTGTCCAAACCCTTATCTGCCGGTTCCGTTGGAGGCTATTTACTGTAATTGATTTGGTTTCTGGTTGTACAAATGTTGCTCGAAACTCTATTTCGAATCTCTGACTTTTTAATGGAAATTATGTTCGAAAGAAAAGATGAATGTTTGGGACTGTATAAACTTGATTTATAGTATGTTAATGAGATGATTCGATTGTATATGTATTTTACTCCGGATTTGCTATATTTATAAATGTAACATATAGTTTGGTTTCGGGTTACCTGGGAATGTAAATGTATGCCTGAACTCTCGTTCTGTCTGACTCTGTTATTTAAATGTTGGCTCTGCGCTATTCGTTAGCTTCACTCTATCTGTAGGTTATCTGCATTCGCAGTTCTCATTCTCTTGTCTGTAGGTTACGATTGCATCTCTGTGCTATTTTGTTCTCCTCGTCGGTCCTCTGTTTGCTATTCCAACTCCACGTTGTTACACAGAAAACATATTATGCTGCATGTAATTTAATCGTACAGTGATGATAAATTGAGAAATAGAAAATGATTAAAAAGAATGTTTAATCTGGAGTGACTATATATATTTTTCTTTCTCTGTTTGAGGAATCGTTTACAATGATTATTCTTCTGCTTTTAAAAACTACTGAACCAGTACAGTTCTGTTCAGGAACTACCCCAGCAGATTGGTAACTGTCTGTCAGTTTCTAACTGCCCTAACTAATATAATTTGCAAGAACTAGTTAACTAATAAAGGGAAGTAATTAACTGACAACCTATTTTGTTGTTTATAATTTCTATTTGAAAAGAAACAGTTCCTAACTCTAATTGACCTTTTGGAAGAAAAACAAATAAAACAAGTAAAATAAAATGAACAATAACTGACAAGTTTGACACCTGTCCAGTTCTGTATATACGACTGTGTGTTCTGGTCTCTTCATGAGACTGTTAACCACTTTGTGTCTCCTCAGAGCTGGATGCTCCTGCATCATATAAGCTCTCCTTTTTCCTTGCAAATTGTTTGTTCATTCTTTAAAATCTAGTTGCAACCCTTAATGTTCTTAGAAGTTTCTTTGTGGCCTTCATAACTTCCAAGTATTTATGGACTATTTTTTTATTAAGGGCAAAGTAAATAACCAAAGTTGAGAGCTAGGGTATCCCACTAGGCATAGAGTAGACAACGACACGGTGCTATGTTAAGGCACTTCATGGTGTAAGGTCACTCGTTCAAAACTCTATGGGCAAAAATATAGTCATGCTAAGGGTCGGTGTGGCCCAAGCTAGGTGTGATCCCTTAGTAATTTTGATGACTTAGATGCCCCTAGGTTGTGGCTACTCAAGTCATAGGTTAGTCATGCCAGTCATCTCAAGACTCACATAAACTAGCAAACAAAAAGTTTAGCGCTAGGGTGTACTAAGATTAAGATTGTCATTGGCAATGTCAAAGCCAATTTGAGAATCAATTTAGGCATCATTGATATGGGCATAGCTCATAATTTTGGTGAAAAAAAAATGTCATTTATAAGGAGTTGTTGATGATTTTCAATTATGGGTGAACACTTTCCCAGTTTGAGTTTTCCTTTTTTCTTGCTCATGTATTTTGGTATCTACCTTTGTTAATTTACATAACCTATTTTTTATATATTGTGGGGTTTAAACATCTTCCATATATGTTTGTAGTAAATTATGAATCAATATTGTCCTTGTTTTATGATATGAACATTGTTGGATTGTTTATTTCAAAATAAGAGAGAATAGACATTTAAAACATTCAATCAATTAAAAAAATCCATACCAAAGAAGTAGCTTAAAGCTATTTATTTTCTTTCATTTGAGTAACTAGAATGCATGATTGAATTAACTAGAATTCAAACCTTCTAGACCCATCTTTGGTTCCAAGCCCTTATCACATCGTAATATCCTTTTCCCTAAGGGCATTGTAATTTCTAGTACTCCAAAAAATAGGGCATTGTAATTCTAGTACTCCAAAAAATTATATAGCTTACGTTGCATCAACATCTCTACACATCTAAACATGAAGTGTCATGTATAACTCTCATCCTAGTCACTATTACTTTTTCATTATGATGCACCCATTGAGGCAATAAGCCAAAATAACCAAAAAATAATTCAAATTAGTAAAGTGCTTCTTAAAAAGGCCAAAGTCTTGCTTGATACAATTGGACAATCAAAGGTCTTGCTTTGGATATAATTGGACAATGGAATTTTGCTTTAGTATCTACAACATGTTGGAGGAGGATTTGTTGAGGGTTAAGAAAAGACAATGGAATTTTATTTGGGTTTCTATAACATATATTTCAGTAGCGTAGATCCATCTTAAGCACAAATCTAACATGAGCTGAGACAGATCAAATTTTTTTGTGCAAACTTATTTTAGAATGCAAAAAACAATGTGTAACATTTCATTGGCTAATTCTATTTTTGAATGCTATAGAGATTACATAACTTAAACTTGTATGTCCAAAAAATCTTTGTTGGATTTCGACAAAAACATTATATATATATATAATATATATATATAATATATATATAATATGATATATATATATATATATATATAAACTATAAAATACTAACCCACTTTCAAACTTTTTAAACTATAAAAACTTATTTTTACATAACAGTGCATTGAGGCATTTTATCAGCATTAAAACGTTTTATTTAAGATACTTGCAATATTAATTCATATAAAATATATTTTCATAATTCACATCGATATTTATTATATACAACAATAAATATTTCTTTTAATTTTATTTTTTCCATAAATATATATGAAGTTGTCAAATACCAAGGTTGCTCAAAAACTTGGAACCCAATAACGATATGTTTAAAACGTATATATATATATTAAAAGAAAAATTATTTTAATATTGTATATAATAAATATCGAATGCCCGATTACTAAAAAATATTGCTAATATGAATTAATCTTCAAGTATACTTAAAAATATATTAATAATAAACAAAAACCATTTTAATGTGTGTTGATCTATGTTGGTTATAGCAAACATTTCTTTTCTATTTAGCCAATATTTTATTTTTAGTTTAAGAGAGACACCCGTCATGTCCAAATTGAGAAAATATATTAATAACAAACAAAAACAATCTTAATGTGTGTTGATCTATGTAGGTCAAAGCATTGCTTTTCTATTTCGCAAATATTTTATTTTTATTTTAAGAGGGATACCTAACAACTCCAAATTGAGCTTAGCCTTCATACTGAGCTGCAAAATGAAAATATTTTAATATGAATTAATATGCAAAATGAAAATATTTTAATATGAATTAATATTCACGTATACTTAAAAATATTTTAATAACAAACAAAAACCATTTTAATATGTGTTGATATATGTTGGTTATAGCCAACATTTGTTTTCTATTTAGATATTTTATTTTTATTTTAAGAGGGACGTGTGTCAACTCCAAATTGAGCTCGGGCATACTTACACATAGCCTTCACACTGGGTTGTAAAACCAGCTTAGATCCATCTAACATCGTATCTATCATGCGCTGAGAGGGATCAAATCGCTCGAGGTGCAACCCTTCTTTTTGGAGTGTAGAACTTGAGGAAAGGTTTGCACCTCGAGGGATTTGATCCCTCTCAGCCCATGATAGATCCGATGTTAGATGGATCTAAGCTAGTTCCACTTGGGCAACACTGTCACATTTTTAGACTATCATTTTTATGTATATCTTTGAGATTAACTTCAAAATTCACATTACATTTTCTTCGCTTGGCATGACCATATCATTCTCTTCTTTAATTTAGTCTATGTTGCTTGTGTTGAATGATTTGTATATCTTTGTTTGGATGCTTTGAGTGGTTTGTGTGTTTATGTGTTTGGATTTGGATGATAATGTTTTTGAATGTTATAGTGATTGTGTTATATAATTTTTATATGTGTATGTAATTGTTTATTAGTAATTAGTTGGTGATGAAGAAGGGAGACAATCTTGTCAATAGTTTGCACGAGGAGGTTTGATATTGCACATCTATTTCATTTAATTTTAGGTATCACAACTTCTGACAACTAATTAATTCTCAATAGTGTCACTCCAGGTATTACTGAATATATCTTGAAGAGTAGTTTTAATCATTTATTGCATCAAGATTACTCTGAAAATAATTTTTTCTCTACTAATGTTCGAAATAATTTATTTCCTTCAGTAATATTTTGATGATTTTTTTTATCTATAGTCTATTCAACAAAGCAATGTATTTTTGAATTTTTTTTAATAAGTAGCTAAAATTATAAAATCTTTACATTTTTTGTTTCTCCAAACAATTATCACATATCCTTCAAGAATATTTTGTTTTGTTTTGAATGTTTATAAATATATATTTTCCTCTTATAAAATTTATGGATACATTATTATATGCAATTATCTATTAGTAATTTTGAATATATGTAATTCTGAATGTATTTTGAATATACTTAATTTCCTATTAGTAATTAGTTGGTGATGTAGAAGGGAGACGATCTTATTCAGGATTAATTTGCACTTTGCAGGAGGATTGATTATGCACATCTATTTCATTTTAATTCTCAGCATCACAACTTTTGACAACTAATTAATTCTTAATAGTGTCCTTTTAGGTATTTTTTTTTTCTAGAGAAAAAAACGAACTTTTTATATATATAAATAAAAAGTTACAAGTAGATGCAGGCGCATTCAAAAAGAGTGTGAAGGCTTCCTTCACTGCCTCAGAGCTTAGACAGACACAGCTCTGAAAAATTCAAAAAATTTTACAAAAATTTCCAGAGCCATACCACAGGCTAGCTGTAGATGTAACCCGGATCAAGCTGTAGATGCACGAATAAAAACATAGACGAAACAGTCCATAGACCACCATTTCTTACAAAAACTTCAAGTCATATGGGCCTCCAAACAAATGGAAAACAACCCATATAAACAGATATTTGCTATATGCCGCGAACTGTATAAAAAGACAGTCGGATGAACAAGAAAAAACATGGTTAAAACTGCCCGGATTTTTACTGATTCGCATCCAAAAGGTCAAATCTTTAAACATATGGAGGCTGGCGGTGCTCCTGGATATGGCCGGCTTGATTTTCTGTCACTTTCCAAGCGCCCAGATCCTGCAACAAAGCCTCTTTAGACAATTTATCTGCGTCCTCATTACGGTTCCTGTAGATATGTTCAAGGAAAAAACCATTAAAAGACTGTTTTAGGATCATAATCTCATCAAGCAGTGGTCTCAACATATAGTTCTGGCATCTACTGTTCCCATTTACCCAATTTATCACATTTAAAGAATCCCCAAATATCTGAATGGTGAATATGTGCCTGTGAATAAGCCAGCAAAGGAGAAGTTTAAGAGCTGTCAATTCCGCAAAGTTGTTTGAACCAGTCCCTATGCCCACTGATGCTAACAGAAAATGTCCTTCATCCAAATGGATGACTAATCCGGCCCCTGCTGTATTGTTTTGAGAGGCTCCGTCGAAATAGGCCCACGGCATGTGAGGCCTAATTTGTTCTTCCCTGTTTTGTGTTTTTTTTCTTGATTTCTCAGGCTCAGGAATACTAAGGAAAATGGCGGAACATTGGATTGCTATGGACTCAACTGAGAGAGAGGCCTCTTGAAATATAGCTTTGTTCCTAGCTATCCATACTCCCCATGTGATTATGGGCGGAAGATTTCTCAAATTCCCCTCCATGTTCTGGTTCCACCACGATTCCCATGTAACCTTCAGAGATGCACCTTCCCAATTGCAATTTGTTCTTATTAAGACCTGAGTCTCGATCCAGACCCTTTTTGTGAAAGGGCAGTTTATGAATAGGTGATGTATCGATTCAGATTCATTTTTACAGAGCGGGCATCTGCTTGGTCCACTCATGAACCTGGTTTGTAAAACATCCCAAGTAGGGGCTTTTTCCTTTAAGGCGCACCAAAAGAAAAGCCTAGCTTTTTTAGGACATTTCAGCTTCCACAACTGTTTTGACCACCAGTCAGGAGCCTCCCATCCCTTTTTGGTTATTAAAAACTTATACCCTGCTTTTGGAGCGTACTTACCCGTCTCTGCGAAAGCCCAGACCAGCTGATCCGGCCTATCTATAATTCTGACATTTGATCTTACCAGCTCCTGAGTAAAATGATGCCACTCCTCCCACCACACTTTGTCAAGAGTTAGATCGGCACTAGATTTCCATGCTTGCCCCCAGATAGTGGAGTGGCCGATTTTCTCGATTTGATGAAGAAAAAGTATACCTTTTGACTCCAAATGTCTGATGAGACCCTGGGATAAGGCAAATCTCTCATTACATCCCACCCAAGGGTCCTTTCCTATTCTGACATTATCCCCTCTGCCCACTTGCCATGACAAACCTTGTTCTATTACTTTAAATGCTTCAGAAGTTACCTTCCAGATTACAGAACAATTCTTCCCTTTTTTGTTTGGATCCCGTATCTAGTCATCCAGAGGCCTTGGGTCGATATACTTACGTTTGACCACCCTTGTCCAGAGGTTTTCTGAAGTGATTAACCTCCACCCTGATTTTGCGGCCAAGGAGGTACTAAAATCATTTAGATTCTTAATGCCCCAACCACCCCATTCCTTTGGTCTTGCTATCTTGTCCCATGCAACCCACGGGAGCACCGAATCTTCCTTTGCGCCCGCCCAGAGGAATCTGCTACATAATTTCTTGATCTTATGCAGGACTCCTTTTGGAACCCAGGTGAGAGCAGCCCAGAAAACTGGCATAGCTTGGAGGACTGAGTTAACCAATGTTAATCTACCTGCTCGTGACAACCACTTATAACTCCAATGTCCTATCTTAACTTCAATTTTTGCCACTAGCCACTGCCAGTCTTGCTTTTTATAGGAATTTGGTTTGAGCCAGAATCCCAAATATTTGAAGGGATCATCCATGGGGAGTGATTCAAAAGGTAGAGAGGCGGTAATCTGGGTTCTTTCATTCCTGGAGAAGCCTTCCAAGATACACTGAGATTTCCTAATATTAATTTGCATTCCTGTAGCTTTCATAAATAAATCCAGAATAGCCTTTAATTCCTTTACTTCATCCAGGTTTCCATTAGTGAAAAGCAAGATATCATCTACAAACAATAGATGTGTAATGAAAAGATTTGCTGCTACTTCCAGACCTTTAATCATACCTGTCCTTTTTGCCTCTGAGATCAGTCTGCTGAGGCCTTCCGCCACTAGAAGAAACAACAAAGGAGAGAGAGGGCATCCTTGCCTCAAACCCCTTTGACCTTTAAAGAATGAAGATGCTGCCCCATTTATTAAGACTGCAAAGCTTACGCTGGAGACACATCCCATAATCCAGTTAATGAAGTCCACCTTGAATCCCAGATGAGTGAGCATCATACGGAGATAAGTCCAGCATATTCTATCATATGCTTTCGATAAATCAATTTTTATCATAGCTCCTTTTTTGATTTTCTGTTTAATGCTATGAATCGTTTCTTGCGCTACCCCAATGGCTTCATGTATTTGCCTACCATCTAAGAAACCGAATTGTTCACTTGAAATGTTTTTAGACAAAATTGGCTTCAGCCTCATGGCTATAATTTTTGCTATGATTTTGTAAACACAATTGCATAGCGAGATTGGCCTAAAATCCTCAAATGAGTCAGGGTCCTCCTTTTTTGGTATGAGAGCTATGAATGTGGCATTAAATGGGGAATACATCTCTCCTTTCCTTCTGGATTCATTTACTACTTCTGTTAACTCATCTCCAATTAGTTCAAAGAAATGATTGAAGAGCTCACTCGTCCACCCATCAGGACCTGGACTTTTGTCTTTTGCCATTGATTTTAGGACATGTTCCACTTCCTCCTTTGTCACTACCTCCATTAGATTCTTAGCTTCCTCTTCATCCACAAACCGGGGGAAGCTTTGGGCAGTTCTGATAATTTCTGCCAAGGTAATCCCACCTTGAGCTGTAAACAGGTTTTGAAAATGCTTCTTTCCCATTCTAGAGAGATCCTCAAAGGAGGATGCTTCCGACCCATCTGGATCCCTTAGCTTCCAAATGGTGTTTGCATTTTTCCTGCCCTTAGCATAGTTGTGGAAAAACTTCGTGTTTTCATCACCTGCCTTTAGCCAAATAGCCCTGCTCTTTTGCCTCCATTCCTCCTCCTGCTCTAATAGGATTTTGCTTCTTTGATTTTCTAGCTTCAAGATTTTGTCTTTTGTTTCCTGATTTAAATAACCATCCGCTTCAGGATCCTCAGAATCCCGCAGCTTTTCATCTATATGAGATAACTCTTCGACCTGTGCCTTCTTCTGTTCTTTAGCCCATTCTATAGTTGCTTTTTTAAGTCTTTTGAGATTGTCCCAGAAATGAGCCTCTTTGTTTGCTACTTGTAGACCACCCGGGTGTCTCCAAGTATTTCTAAATAGACGGTTGAACGATTCCTCCTGCACCCATGATGCATTGAACTTAAAAGGGGCGGCAGGTTTGGATGGAGGTTTATTGAATTCTAATAGAATAGGAAAATGATCCGAATTCCCTCCATCCCCAATCCACTACCTAAACATTGGAATGTCATTTGACAGATCTTCACTAATAAGGAAACGGTCCAGACGTTTAGCCACCCTTCCCTCTCCAGTTCTTCTGTTCCTCCAGGTGGGCTTATTTTGAGAAGGTTGACATCGATCAAATTATGAGATTGAATAGAGTTTAAGAAGAACTCCGAAAGAGAGTCTTCCCTTGCATTTGGGCCCCAAGCCTCTGAAGACCCAATGGAAAAATTAAGGTCTCCTCCCATTATTAGACTTCTGTTTTTTATTATATCTTTGGCAAAGAGATTGTTCCAAAACTGCTCACGACCTTGGCATGGGCCATAGATATTTAGCAGCAAAAAAGATACTCCCATATCCGGCGATATGAGCTCCATGCCGAGGGCGTGTTCCATGCCCCACAGGCTATTTATAAGCATCCTTCCATCCCGAAACCCGATAGCCAGTCCCCCTGAGTGTCCTTCAGCATCTAGTGCATGAAAGGACCATCCTGGGAGCGAGGACTTAAGCATAGATTCCACCTCAGAGCTCCTACCTAGAGTTTCTTGTAAAAAGAGGATGTCAGGTTTGTATCTAAGGATTAGCTCTTTTAAGGCCAGCTTTTTGGGCTTACTGGCTAGCCCTCTACAGTTCCAGGACAGAAGGATCATATTTTAACCTGGTCAAGGGTCATCGTTGCTCTAAGCGCCCCGGTAATTGACATTTGCTTCCCATCAGCTACGTCAAATTTTGCTTTGTCCTTTGCTTTGGACATATACGAAGTTCTTCCCCTGCCCTTTCTATAGGATGATTGAGAGCGCGACAAGCCCAGGCCTCCTATCGGGATAGGTGAATCAGATAGAGGTTCTTGTTTTTTACCCTGAGATCTCAGGTTATAATGACGGCACTGAGGGGGAGAGGACGATTTCTGACTGAAATTTGGCACGGCTTCACTATTCAGATTTGTCAAGGGAATTTCTTTACTAGAACCCTCAACAGATTTACCCACATCATTTTTATGAACAGAAAGAGCATCAATTTTAGGATTTGCATCGATATCAGATGAAAGGGATATAGAGCTTTGATCATGAGTCATACCGGGAATGTCTTGAGTAGCTGCGACAGAACCTTCGGCTCCCCCATCTTTTGCATCCTTCACCGGATCGATCTGGCCTTTCGTCATCTCGGACATGTTCATATCAGCTTCTGTGCTCTTCGTCCCCTCTGATCTGCCTCTATCCTCCATTCCCGAGTCCTTTTGAGTTAACTCCATCTCGGTCACCTGCTCCTTTCTCGACTTTTTCTCCCTCTGCTCCCCAGGATACTGAGGCCTTCTTCTTCGGTTCCCAAGGGGGCATTCCCTTGCTAGATGCCCATAGTCGTGACAATGATAACAACGGAATGGGAGGTGCTCGTAATCCAAAGGTTGTACAAATACATATTCCCCGTATTCCAATTTTATGGATTCTGCTAGACCCTCCTTTGGATTTAAGCGAACCAGGATCCTTGCCACTGATCTTTCGAAGGTTTGGAGGAAAGACATATCTGATTCAAGGAATGTACCTAGCAGGTTCCCAATTGATTTAAACACTGACTCAACCCACAAGAAGGGCGGAAGGCCAGGTAGGCGAACCCAGACTGGAAACTCATCCGCCTTCTCTCTGTTGGCATCAAAATTCGGATTCCATCTCTGAAACAGAACAGGTCAGGTTCCTATAATCCAGTTTCTCTCTGCTACCCAGTCCGCATCGTCTTTTTTCGCAAAGCTCACCATGAACCAACCCTTTACAAGAAGGGCCACTTTGAAAGGGTTTAGGAGAGATTTTCCCCATTGAGCCTCTGCCCATTGATTTAGAGCCTTACCTGAGAGAGCCCTCCCTCTGATTCTGCCTACCAAGGTACATTCAGCCACTGTCAGAGCATCCTGGATTTGAACATCCATACCCAAAACCAGATTGCCTTCAAAGGACTTCTTTTTCAGAGAAAAACCCCTCTTTCGATTTGTTTCTGGTTCGCGGTCCGGTTCTGAAGTGCCTCCCTTCGGGTTTGGGTTACCCCCACCTCGGCTACCCTGATGAGAATCTTTATTGACAACCCGATTTTGTTTGTCGCTCTGTGTCGACACTACCTCACCCGACCCGACTTCCTTCTCGAACAGTTCCCGGATTGGGCTTCCGAGATCTTTCCTTACGGTGCTAGGTTTTTCCTTTTGCACTGCTTCCGGGCCTTTAAACCCCTCAGAGGAGACCCCTGTTGCTATCAAACTAGCACTTGGATGAATTTTTATCGGCGATCTCCTCACAGTGTGCCGATTTCCAAGGTCGAGCGACACATTATCTGGTTTCAAGCCTTCCCCTGCAGTACTCCAAATGCCCTTCTTTGCTGAACCTTTCGCGATGTCTTCTAGTCCCCCTGAGAATCTTGACTGGCCTGAGAGAGGTTTGAGTTTATTGCCCAGAATTTCAACCGACAACTGGTGCTGGCTCTTCTCCGAGAGTTGGGGTTCCTTAGTTCCTTTGTTGCATGCTCCTGCTGCTCCAGTTTTGACCTCAAACAGTGCGTTTACATACTTTGGTTTCCACGCGTCGTCTTCAAAACACTTCACATCAGCAAAACTGCCAAAAAACTTAACAAGGTTATGGGCGGTT